>NW_026473974.1:0-11155 GCF_026875155.1 Cherax quadricarinatus
TAATTGAACTGATTCTCTGTCATCCATAAATCCTCCAACATTAAGTATAAATTGTGGCATGCTTGTGTCAGAAGCCAGACACAGATATGGTAAGATTGTGGACAGTGGAGTCAGAGTGCACATGCTGTGGATTCCATCTCACATTGGTCTTCAGATGCATGATAGAACTGATGAATTGGCTAAGCTGTATGCTTTCAAAGAGGGAGTAGTTACAATCTTGGCTTGTCAGTTAGCAGTTTGAGAACAATAATACGAAAAGAACTTCAAATGAACTTTATTGACTTAAGACTTAGGGAGATTGACACAAGTCAGTCCATCTATCATCATTCCATCATGCAGGAGGAGCCACATGTCTATGGTGCATCCAACAAGAAGCCAATGAGGACTCCTCTCTTAGTGCGGGTGTCTTGGTGTGAATAAAAGTGTATAAGATCGTCCTTGTTGGTAGGTTTTCTATACACTATATCCAGGCCCTTCTCAACAAGATCAATGCAGTTGAACCATCAATAAAGTTACACTTGAACTCGAAAATGATGGCAAACTTCCTTCCTCGACGTTCTAACTGTGGCAGATCTCCCGACAGTGACAAACTTCTCTTCAAAGTGTATAGAAAACCTACCAACAAGGACGATCTTATACACTTTTATTCACACCAAGACACCCGCACTAAAGAGAGGAGTCCTCATTGCTTCTTCTTGAGAGCTCTTTGCATCTCCAGCCCTTGTTTTCTAGAAGAAGAATGCACTTACATAACACAAGCCTTTACATGTCTTTCAGTTCCCATCTTTCTTCATCCGAGATTGCAGACTCAAGGCACAAACTATCCTCAACAAACTGCCCATGGAACAGCCCCCTAAACAGTTCATAGTACTCCCATGTGGCGATGTTGCCACGAATACTCGCCGGCACTTGCTATGAGTAACATCAACGTTTCCACCATAAACACATCATCTATCAAAGACCTCACTACGAAACGCAGCCCCACACCTCTAACTTCAACAGCAGGCGTCTACACTATCCCCTGTGGGTTCTGTCCCAAGAAATATGTAGGCGAGACAGGCAGAGATCTTGCAGTCCGCCTGAATGAGCATCGAAATGCCTCTAACAGAGACGATGTAAGGTACGCCTGTGTCCTCCACAGAGACTCCACGGGGCATTTGATGAACTGGAATGAGGCACAACTCGTTCTCACCGAACCAGACCTCAGACGCCGACGGTGCCTAGAAGCCTCACTAATCGCCGTCACCGACACTATAGAACGCAACACTGGAAACTACAAAATTTCAAAAACATTGGCATACATGATACTTAAGCAGCACCAACCCAACAACACAGGAGTCACATGATTTCATCGTCTACCCGTCCTCATCATAGGTAGAGGTTGTTTTGATAAAGACCTGCCTCGCATGAGCCAGTAGGCCTTTTACAGTGTTCCTCCATTTTTATGTTCTTATGACATTCCTCAGGTCACGTGCGTCACATCTCACTCTCCGCCTGTATATATAATGTCTTTCTACCTCTGTATGTTAGAAGTGATCAAGGTCCCAGGACCGAAACGTTTTCTAATAAATATGTTATAGTGTTTGGCAATATAAACACAAATGCAGTATAATGTGATCCTTTATTGACTACGTTTCGCCCACACAGTGGGCTTTTTCAAGTCACAAACAGAACTACCTGGGGTGGAAGGAACGCGAGTATTTATAGTCCGGCTGAGGTCAGGTGAAGAATGCTGCATCTGATGATGTACCGATGGAAGGAACGCGAGTATTATAGTCCGTCTGAGTCAGGTGAAGAATGCTGCATCTGATGATGTCCGATGGAAGGACGCGAGTATTTAGTCCGGCTGAGAGGTATAGAATGCGCAATCTGATGATATCGGTACATCATCAGATGCAGCATCTTCACCTACTCGCGACTATAAATACTCGCGTTCCTTCCATCGGTAATCATCAATGCAGCATTCTTCACTGACCCAGGCGATTATAAATACTCGCGTTCCTTCCATCGGTACATCCTCAGATGCAGCATTCTACCTGCCTCAGCCGGACTATAAATACGTCGGTTCCTCACCCAGTATTCTGTTTTGTTGGAGATGTGTTTGGGTACATCGTGATGAAGATTCACATTTCACTGCATGTTTTATACCATATTGTGTATTTTATCCATGTTGATTCATGTTTAGTGTTTCTTACTGTCTTTCTAACCATATAATTCATGTATCTCTCCCGCCTGCGTTCAGAACATCAGCGCTCCCAGTCAATGGAGGTGTTTTATCTCCGTATGCGCGATTGAAGGTTCTCTGTACATTTCTAGGTCAAGCAATTTCACGCTGGCCTTGAAGGTGCTGTTATGTGCAGCAATATCTAGCCTAGACAGAACAAGTACCTGAAGGAGTGTCATCATGGCTTGGCAACCCTCGTTTTTAAGTCTCCCTAACCATCCTTCTTTATTTTTAAATTTTTCTAGCAAGCATTGATACAATTTATGTCCTGAAGTGAGATCCTCCGACAAATCACTCCCAGGGCTTTTTCGTTGGGGTTCACTCTAATTTTTTGGCCAGAATTGTTTTGACCTGAAAGATTAAATTTTCCTCATGTTTACCATTCTGAGTAATTGAAATTTTTTCTCATCGTTGAACTTCATTTTTGTTTTCCAGCCCACGAAAGTTTTGGTTAAGCCCCGGGAGCCTTGCGTGTCGCAAGGGAAGACCTGTATGCAGATTCGGGTGTCATTTTGAAAGGGGAAGACCGGTGCTGTGGCTGACATCCTTGCCCTATGTCAGATATGAGGATGAGGACAAAGGGAGCGATACGGGCCTTGGGAACAAGCTTTTCACCGAGCTCCTCGGACTTTACCTGTTACGACACTCCTGGTTCTGATAGTGGGGAAAATTATAGATCCATCGACCGACTTTTCCTGTTTTTCCTTTTAGCACGTATTTGTGCGCTTTTACGCCATGGTCACACTTTCAAAGGGTTTTTCAAATCTGTAATATTACATCTGCATTCTTTTTTTCTTCTATGCATCTAGGCCCTTTGCAAGTGATCCAATAGTTGAGACAACAGGACGACCTGTTCGAAACCCATGTTGCCCGGGGTTGTGAAACTGAGGGTTTCAGATGGGGTAAAACTTGCTTCTTGGGCCCCTTTTAAAAAGATTTTTATAGGAGTTAGTGCTAGGGGTTGTATTCTTTGCTGTTCTTTACCCCCCCTTTGGGAGTGGGGCATGTCTGTTTTTTTTAGTAACTGTGGGACCCCCCGTGTCCATGCCCCCCTCCTAGGATGGAAAAGGCTCGGATGGGGGCTTTTTTGCAGTTCTTGAGGAACAGGAGTTCCATATCTGGCCCGGGGGCAGGTGCGGGGATGTCATTTATCGCCTGTTCGAAGTTTTTTGGCGCCCAGGATAACATCGGAAGATTTGTGTTAACCAAATTTTCTTGGCTCTCTAAAAAAATTAATTTTTGATCTTCGACTCTCAGTCTGGTTAGCGGCTTCAAAAAACTGAGTCATTTTTGGGACTTGATAGCTCCTCATTTCCTTGCGCATCTGGAGGCCCCATTTTTTTAATAGGGCCCAAAACGGACTTTTTTCTCGACTTTGATTTAAACATGGGAGAAGAAATATTTGGGGTTTCTTTCGATTTCATTTATGGCTTTAGTTTTTCCCGCGTTTTCCTGACCCTATAAGATTCCTTTAGTTTAATTCGATCTTGCTATTCTCACCAGTGTCTCCCTACGCATTTCAGATATATTGCCCCTTTTTTTACCGCTCTGTTTTTTCTTTTCCGTCGCCGGGAAAGGGGGAGCGCCGTCCTTTCTTTTTTACATCTACCCTCCTTTTTCTTAAGGAATAACCCTTTGTGCATACTCGAGTGCCACCGATTAACTTTCTAGCATAATTTGGGGGTCTACTTTGCTTATAATCTTCCCGCTTATTCGTTAGGACTTGGTTACTTGTCCCACTTTATGTTTTTATTAAAATGAATTTTGGTGAAATCCCCCTCGTGACTAATCTCTTTATTCGGTCTGGGCTCCACGCATACATGTCTGAACCTCTTATGTTGTGATCTGAGTAATTGTTTTTTGATAGGGTGATATTTCTTATCAACATCATTGTTAGTGAAGATGGGGTCTAGTGTTTTCTCCAGTCTAGTGGGCTCTTTATTTGCTGGTTTAAATTGAATCTTGTGCAAAATTTTAAAAAGCTCGTGTGAGTGTGCGTTTTCCCCATCAGAGCTACCTCCGGTTTTATACTGCAACAATATTATTTTTTATATTCCTCCATTTTGGGCCCTTTAATAAATCCCCAGGAGCAAGAGTTGGGTTGCAGGAGCGGGAAGATTTTCCAGACAGGGGTCTTTTTTTAAAGCTTTCCGGAATTTGCGGGTTTTTTCATCGGGATATTTGCATCGGGTTGAGACTACCACAAGACTAGGTTTTGGTTCTCGACTTACTGCTAAAACTTCCACTACATCATTTGAGGCATTAAAGCAGTTCTGTAAAAACAAGTACCTGCAATGTACGGGCCCAAAACCCCCCCCCCCCCTTTTTGCCTGTTCATTCGTCAATCTGATAGGTTGAACCTGGGATCCATATTTTCGTTGTCCAAGGATCCTTTATGTGGGTCTTAGTAAAAGCCGCGAACATTGCTTTGCCCTGCAAGCAGTCCACGATGAAAGGTTTTTTTGTTTTTTGCTGTTTTAGACCCGAAATTTTGCAAAAAAAGAATTCATGGGACTGTGGTATGTTGGTACTGGGGGGGGTTTTTTTTCCGCTTTATATCTGTACTTTTGGTTTGGAGGGGAGGCCATCGACTGGGGTTCCCACTCCAGGAATACTGGTTTTGGTGTACATTTCTCCCATTTCCTCCATTTTTTTTCCCTTCCTGGACTAAAAACCCTCCCTTTTGAGGGGCGTGGCTACCCGGTTTCCCAAGCCGGGTGTTTTTTTCTTTTTGCCCCTTTAAGGGTGCCGGGCAATTTAAGTTAAGCACAATCTTCCTGTACTGAAGAGGTACCTTTCAGGGTGAAAAAGCTTACAGGAAGGGATTTTTGCAAATAAAAAACCCTCCAGGAACAAAACCATTCACGAATGTATGCTCTCACTGCTCACTTTCTCATCCCCTTTAAAAACCCCTACACAGCCTTACACCCCCCCTCCCTTAAAAGGGGACCCTCCCTTCCCCCTCCCCCTGTTCCCTGAAAGTTGTTACAGTGAGATTACGATAACCTACCGAAAACTTATTCCCACCCCTCCCTAATTAATTTAATTTGGGTAAGTACATGAGTGGGAGGGGTTGGGTTTGAGTGGGACTTGCACATCAAACTTTTTTTCTTGGGGACATTGAAAAGGGAGGCAAATTTTGTTTTGGGGGTAATTGTAAAAGGGCCTGCCCATATGGGCCACAGGCCCGCTGCAGTGTTTCCCCTTTCTTATGTTTTTATTAGGTTGGGCAAATGTTTGTTAGTGGATGAATTTAAAGGACCCGCCCATATGGCCAACAGGCTTCCCCGCAGTGTTCCTCTTCTTTGTTCTTAGTTTTTTATTACACATCGTTCATAAACCTTTCTGCTAAGCTTTTATCCTCAACCCCTTTAATCTGTCTCATTCCCCCCCAAAAAACAGCAAATAATCGCCCTAACATACATTAACCCTCCCCATTCACTTGCTAACCCCCCCAACATCCATTGACAAAGATCTAAGAAAAGGCCAACTCCCCCCCCCCCAAAAAAAATAAACCCCGCCATCCATACTCTCACACGCCCAAGGATGAAACAAAAATATACCACATGATAGGGAGTTTCCTCCTCCCCACAGAAAAAGCAAGTTGCCTCTCTCACCCAAACCCCCTTTTATGAAACTTGCTTAGTGCAACCACACCCATGAGAAAAAGGGATACCACTCCTACCCTTCTGGGATCCAAGCTTTCCCGAACCCCCCCATATGACCCCCCATTATACATGGGGGGATACCGACCCCCCCGCAAACACCCCTTCCCCACACCACAAACCCCACCACTGTGTTTCCTTCAAACTTTTAAAAACCGCCTCACTGTCAACAAGAATCTTATTCACTTCACACTTTTTCCCAAAACCCTGCCACACCACCATTTTTTGCATCCCTCATCACCCACCACCCTAAATTTCCCCCCTCCCCCCCCACCCTTAATACCCCTCTTAATAATAAGCCATTTTCCCTAGGCCCAAGTCCAAAAAAAACCGTCCCCCCCGTTTTACCTCCGTCATGACCACCCCTTGGGCAACCCGACCCCCCAAAACCCCCCCACAAAACCCCAACACCCTCCTCTGTATTTCCTGTATATCCTGCACCCCAAAGGGAACACCTCCGCCACACCCCCCCGCCTTTCTATACCCACAAATTAATTACCAACGCCCTCTGCTGTAACCCACTTCACAACCCTCAAACCTTTTAACTTCCTATAACCCTACCGTGACGTTTCTGAGTTAATCCTCCTACATTCCGCAACGCTTCTATACCAATCCCCCACACCCCTAATTTGTCACAAAACCCTCCTTTCCCCTCTCCTCCCCCCAATCTCCCCCCCCAACCCCTGTTCCACCTCCAATAACCTAGACTGCTAAATTAAAACCATTTCCCGAAACATTCCAAAACCCACATTTTCCCCCCCCTTTTAAAAACTTAATAAAAAAGTTTGTGTCTCCAATAACCTACTTTTCCCCCCCCGCTTTCCCCCCCAACCCCCCCCTTTCCTACAGAAAAGAAAATTTTTCAACATCAAAGACAACGCCCAAAAGGGAACCCTGCCTAAAACCCTTTCCTCACACCGCCCCCCCCAGCTTTCCATTAACCTCACCCCCCCATGAACCCGCCCCCCATTAATTCACCCACCTCACTACCCCCCTCCAAAACCCAATTTTCCCAAACAGCCCCACAAAAAGTCCCTCTTCACGCAGTCATAGGCCTGACCCAATCCAACCAAGGACCCCCCCCCCGGGCAGTTTTCTATAAAACCCCATCCACTTGCCCATTTTTCATATCCATCCCGGGACCCCCTCTGCCCCCCGAAACATTTCCCAAATTTCCCCCTTTAACCGTTTCCCAAACCTTCCAAAAAAAAAAAATTTTTTTTTAAAAAAGTACACATTTCGACAAACGGCGTAATCCCCAAACCCTTTTTCCCCCCTCCCCTTCTTTGGGACCAAAACAACAAACCCCGCTCTTTTTTTCGCCATCCACCACGTTTCAACATTAATTCAGAACGCCACTACACATCCCTCAGATCCTCCCCAAGCGCTCTGAAAAATCATTAATAACCCTCATTTCCGGGGCCCCCCCCACCCTATGGGTTTTTTGAAAGTAAAAGGGTGGCAGAACTGTATTTCCCCTTTCCACGCACACACCCTATAGTTTTACCACTTTTCCTTGATCTAAATCTGCATTTTATATTGCAAACAAACCGTTAACAAAATAACACCAAAAAGAATATTGGGGGGTAGCTTTCCGTGGATAAAAGGATACCTGTCAAATAGAGATCCTCTTCCTTTTCCAAGGGTTCAGAAGTGATTCTAAAGAAAAAGTCTTTAGGTACACCGCAGGGGGGATTCTTAGTCCCATCTATTTTTAAAATCGATTAATGCTCTCCAAAAACTCACCTGCCTCACCTAAACATATACTATAAGCTATGCTAGATAAGTCCATAAAACGGATAAGAAAGAATACCATTTTTAAAGAAGTTCAAGCAATTTGTAATCGACTAGGCCTCATAATATCTTCCTCTAAAACTAAGATATTAACAAGCAAACGACATCCCCCACCCATCTATTTGCAGGGTGAAATCATTAGCTACGTTAAAACTTACAGATATCTTGGTGTAGATGTACCCTTTAACAAATCCACTTGTTTTTTTTTTTATTTTATTTAATGACAGAAATATATTAAAAAGATACACGACAAAAGATTACTGCACTAGAATCGCACTTAACCCGAGACCTAATAACGACACCATACAGTACAGTGGTAATACACACTCACACACACCACACCGTATATTACATTGGTATTACACTCACACACAACACACCGTATATTACAGTGAATATACACTCTCACACACAAACACCGTATATTACAGTGGTAATACACTCACACACAACACTATACATTAAAGTGATATTGTTTTATTTGTTAAAGAACATCTCTAACAAGGTTACATATTACCAAACATCAAACACTGAAAATTATGAAGATTGTACAATAAAACAGAGATAAACAAAACAAACAAAACACGCACAATGACACAAGCACACACATTACACTACATGAGACTACATCAGGCACATACTAGGTGAGGTTTCTGCCTGTCAAACACGTATGCAAGACTAATTCTAAGATCTCAGGTGCTTAACAGAGCACCAGGATACTCAAAACATTAATACTGGCGATTATCACGAGATCTTAACATACATAGGTATTTAGTATTCAAAGAAGGAAACGGGATAATACTAAAAGTCACTATAAAAACATTCAATATAACAAAACAAAACTACGATGTGATATTTTACATCTCAGCAAAACAAAGAAAAATAATGCAAACTAGTTACATGTAATATAATATTACTGTAAAGCACACTGTAACACAGCATAAAATATAACATAAAATAAACCAATTGCTTATGCTAGGAAACACTTTTTACCACTTACAATTGAATCAAAAACAGTAAAGACACCTATAACATATTTGAGTCTCATTGAAAATTTTCATCATAAAGTCCTTGAAATGATTTATACATGATAAAATATGCAATCGTAGTGCTACACCTTTCTAAATGATAACTGTGTAGTTGCTGAAACCCTCGGGGTAATAACCCTATTGCCTCTAGATATCAAAACTCAATTATACATCCATATAAACAGCTTTCCATGCTCAAAACCCAAGTCTAGGAAAAATAGCCCCGTCGTATCCCCTTACCCATTTTGCAAATCCATAAATCCCTTAATGTGAAATTTCGATAACCCTCACTAAAATCTCTCTCCCATCTCCCTCCATACACCCTTTATTCCTACACTGTGTCCTATAAAAAGTTGCTGCCAATGCATTAATTCTTGCACGCACGTCCGCCTCCCTCATAGCCCACATCATGTATATATAATCCGTAATCATAATACCCAATCGCATTCTCAACCCTTTTTATTCACCCCAGTATATCTAAACTTAAAACCCTCAAAACCTGCAAACACCCCTCCCCCCACTAACCTTAAAACTTACCCATCCAAACCCTTATAATGTTCAATACAATCGCAAAAATATACCGTATGATAAATAGTCGCCAATCCTCCACAATCCTTGCATTCCCCATCCTCTCGTATTCTCTTATAGAATAAAACCATTCCTGACGGCAAGATTCCATGTAAAAATCTATACATAACTTCTCTGACTTTAGGTTTTAAACACAATTTATTTAAACGCCCCCAAATATTATGCCAATCAAACATCGGATAAACTCCTTCTACCGCCGCTACCACAGCCTTACCATCTGCCCTATCAAGATTTCTCAATTTAATTTGTGAATGATCCCTCACGTTTATGAAGACCCGTAACATTGCCTCACCTATCATGAACTCCCGACCCCCCACCACCGTCGCATATCCTGATGTATCCTATGAAGACCGTCTTCTTTCGCCCCCCCCTCCCGCTTATAACTATGTTTTAAATACATACTTATTATCCTCTTTTCGACATCTATAAGACCCAGCCCTCCATGGCCAACGGGGAGTGTGACAACCGCTCTACTTAACCATTCGCTTCCTGTTCCCCAAATGAATCTAAAAACACTTTTTTGTAACCTTTTTAATTCACAACGAAGTATCGGAAATATTACCGTAACATGCCATAGTTTACTATATAATAGCACATTCGTTGTTACCACCCTTTGTTGCAAACTTAAATTAGCAGCTCTTAACCCACTAAGACGCTTCAGAACACTATCAACGATACGCACGGAATTTATTTGTTGTGCTGACTTGATATCATTTACATAAACAATCCCACATATCTTTATTTGGTCCACCCTTTCCCACCTTTCAGCTACCATTCCTTCCTCACGCGACCCTTTTCCAAGATTCATATACTTTGTTTTCCCCATGGCATGACGCCAGTAGCCTTTTCAAAAACTTTCACTAACTTTTCTACTCGAATCAAATCCATGTTTTCTCTCACCAAAATCGTCGTGTCGTCGACATATCCAACAATGCCCGCTCCCCCACCCCTTACATTACCCAACCCAATTGCTTCCAATAAAACCCTTATCCCTCTATAAAAGGGATCTTGAAAACAAGCAAAAAAAATTTGTGAAAGGGGACAACCTTGACGCAAACCCCTTCCCATCTGAATCCGATCTCCCAACCTCCCATTCACCTGCACACGCAAAGATGCCTCTTTATACATTAATTTGGCCCATGATATAATTTCTGCCCCAAACCCCTGCCATCTCATTATCTTCCATAACGTCTCCCGTTCCACACTATCATATGCCGCCTCCCAATCTATAGCCAATACCCCCCCTCCCAATCTTACTCTTTCTTCAATAAAACTTCTAATCATACCGTGACCTTCATACATAGACCTGCCCGGCACCCCATATTGTCAGTCACTTTGCCCAGGACTTTTTTTATTCTGTTGGCCAAGATCCTTCCAAAAATTTTATAGTCCCCACATAATAACGAGATTGCACGATAATCTTTAACCGTTAATGGCTCGCCTTTAGGAACTAGGACGACCACAGCCAACCTTTGTTGTTCCCCTAAAACCCCATCCCGCTTCATGATATTGAATAAACGTACCAAAAACCCCTTTAAAACGTTCCAATTTTGAATATAAAAGTCGCTGGGCAACCCATCTATTCCTGGCGCCTTACCCAATTGCGCCCCAGATAAAACCTCCCAAGTCTCACACTCCGTTATCGGCCCTCCCAACATCAAACGATCATGCTCCTCCAGTCCACGCACAAACCTACGATTGACTTTCATGCAATTTACTTTTTTTGTTTTTTTTTGTTTTTTTTTTTGGTGTAAATGTTTTTTGTTTGGAAAATTTTTTGGGGGGGGGGGGGGGGGGGGGGGGGGGGGGGAAAAAAAGGGGGGAAAAGGTTTTTTTTTTTTAAAAAACCCCCTTGT
>NW_026473975.1:0-10032 GCF_026875155.1 Cherax quadricarinatus
TGTTTTTCATCATTTTTTTCATTGTGGTATTTTTAAATTATTTTTTATCATTCAGTAATTTAAAAATTATAGACCGGAGTACAAAAAAAAGTAAGAAAATCATGAATAATATAACGAAAAAATTAATTGCTATTCTTTCAGAAAATTTCATCATAATATATATTTTAGGGTAAAAAATATAATTACCTTTAAAAAGTAATCATATAATTTACATTAAAATTTTCAGTAAATAATTTATGTGGTATTTATCTGTAGGCAGTTTATGTTAAATTATAATCTTGATTTAAAATATAAACAAGTAACCTTTTTGTATTAAGATGACTATATTCAAAATCAAGTTTGGCAAGTGCAAGAATGTTTATTGTATTATTTCTTTTAATCTGAAGATTATCTGATTCGTGATTTTTTTTCGAATTTCTGGCAGTGCAGCTGTTAAAGGAATAATGGTGACTGTATTTCCTCTATCTTGGAACTGTCTTGATGGGAGACGTCTGCTGTTAGAAACTCTTACTGTATTTATATTTATTAACAGACAATTGTTGATTGTTTTGTGCAACAACGAGACAGATGTAGACAGATGTTGTATGTTCCTGAGATTTAAGAGTATATTGTTCACTTTGTATGTTTGAACGAAGGTGAACGTGGTTAATTAGAAGCTTCAAGGATGTACGAAGCACAGGGGTTGTCAGACCGCTGAAATAGAGTCTGTGAACGCCTGTTTATGAACGGCTGCTTGTGAACGGCTGCTTGTGAACGGCTACTTGTGAACGGCTACTTGTGAACGGCTACTTGTGAACGGCTACTTGTGAACGGCTGCTTGTGAACGGCTACTTGTGAACGGATGCTTTTTTTCTGACATGAGATTTTGTGTTATCAGTTAAAAAAAAGAAATATGTTTTTATTTATTATAGCATTGTAATGAAATCTAATTCAATGACATTTCATCCTCTAGCTTTATCTAACATTGTACTATTATTGTACTATTGTATTATACTATTATTATATATATATATAGGTAGTAGGTTGGTAGATAGCAACCACCCAGGGAGGTACTACCGTCCTGCCAAGTGAGTGTAAAACGAAAGCCTGTAATTGTTTTACATGATGGTAGGATTGCTGGTGTCTTTTGTCTGTATCGTAAATATGCAAGATAACAGGTACGTCTTGCTACTTCTACTTACACTTAGGTCACACTACACATTCATGTACACGTTTATTTATACACACTCATCTGAGTTTTCTATGATTTTATCTTAATAGTTCTTGGTCTTATTACTTTTCCTTTAATTTAATATCCATGGGGAAGTGGAATAAGAATCTTTCCTCCGTAAGCCATGCGTGTTGTAAAAGTCAACCAAAATGCCGGGAACAATGGGCTAGTAACCCTTTTTCCTGTAAAAATTAATAAAAAGAATAAGAAGAAGAAAATTGTCAAAGTGGGAAGTCTGAATGTGCGAGGATGTTGTGCAAATGATAAGAAAGAGATGATTGTGGATGTTATGAATGAGAAGAAGCTGGATGTCCTGGCTTTAAGTGAAACAAAGCTGAAAGGGGTGGGAGAGTTTCAGTGGAGAGGAATAAATGGATAAAGTCAGGGGTTTCAAATAGAGTTAGAGCTAAAGAAGGAGTAGCAATAATGTTGAAGGATAAGTTACGGCAGGAAAAGAGGGACTACAATGTATTAATTCAAGGATTATGTGGAGTAAAATAAAGGTTGGATGTGAGAAGTGGGTTATAGTAACCGTATATGCACCTGGAGAAGAAAGAAGTGTAGAGGAGAGAGAGAGAGAGAGAGATTTTGGGAAATGAGTGAATGCGTGGGGAGTTTTGAACAAGTGTGAGAGTAATGGTGGTTGGAGATTTCAATGTTAAAGTGTGCAAAAATGTTGTAGAGGGAGTAGTAGGTAATTTTGGGGTGCCAGGGGTAAATGAAAATGGTGAACCTTTAATTGAGCTATGTGTAGAAAGAGGTTTGGTAATAAGTAATACATATTTTATGTAGAAGAGGATAAATAAATATACAAGGTATGATATAGCACGTAATGAAAGTAGTTTGTTAGATTATGTATTGGTCGATAAATGGTTGATGGGTAGGCTCCAGGATGTTCACGTTTATAGAGGGGCAACTGATATATCGGATCATTATTTAGTTGTAGCTACAGTTAGAGTAAGAGGTAGATGGGAAAAGAGGAAAATGGCAACAAAAAGCAAGAGGGAGGTGGAAGTGTATAAACTAAGGGAGGAGGAAGTTCGAGTGAGATATAAGCAACTATTGGCAGAAAGGTGGACTGGTGCAAGTATGAGTAGTGGGGGGGTTTGAAAAGGGTTGGAATAGTTTTAAAAATGCAGCATTAGAATGTGGGGCAGAAGTTTGTGGTTATAGGAGAGTGGGTGCAGGAGGAATGAGGAGTGATTGGTGGAATGATGAAGTAAAGGGTGTGATAAAAGATAAAAAGTTAGTCTTATGAGAGGTTTTTACAAAGCAGAAGTGTTATATGAAGAGTAGAGTATATGGAGAGTAAAATAAAGGTGAAGAGAGTGGTGAGAGAGTGCAAAAGGATAGCAGATGATAGAGTGGGAGAGACACTGTCAAGGGACAAGATTGGCCCACTTAAGAGTAACTGGTCAGATCACTGACAGTGAAAAGGATATTTGTGAACTTCTAAATACCTACTTCCTCTCAGTTTTCACCCAGGAAAATACTAGCGATAGCCCTGAAATAATAGATTACGTAGAACAGGATGATAATAAACTATGTACGATTGCAGTAACTAGTGACATGGTCCTCAGACAAATAGAGAAACTAAAACCTAACAAATCCCCAGGTCCTGATGAACTGTTTGCAAGGGTGTTAAAGGAATGTAAAGAGGAACTTAGCATACCTTTGGCTAATCTTTTTAACACATCACTACAAACTGGCATAGTGCCTGATAAGTGGAAAATGGCAAATGTAATATCTATTTACAAGGCAGGTGACAGGTCCTTGGCTTCGAACTATAGACCAATAAGCCTTACCTTCATAGTGGGAAAAATAATGGAATCAATAATTGCAGAAGCAATTCATAGCCATCTTGACAGGCACAGATTGATTAATGAATCTCAACACGGTTTTACAAAGGGGCGTTCCTGTCTTACGAATTTACTAACTTTTTTCACTAAGGTGTTTGAGGAGGTAGATCATGGCAATGAATATGATATTGTGTATATGGACTTCAGTAAGGCTTTCGATAGAGTTCCTCACCAGAGGCCATTGAGGAAACTTAGGGCACACGGAATAGGTGGAGAAATTTTTTCCTGGGTAGAGGCATGGCTGACAAATAGACAGCAGAGAGTTTGCATAAATGGGGAAAAATCAGAATGGGAGCACGTCACAAGCGGTGTTCCTCAGGGGTCAGTGTTGGGCCCATTGTTGTTAACAATTTACATAAACGACATAGATGAGGGAATAAATAGCGGCATAAGCAAATTTGCTGATGACACCAAAATAGGCCGTCCAATTCATTCTAATGAGGACATTAGAGCACTCCAGGATGATTTGAATAGACTGACGCAAAGGTCAGAGAAGTGGCAGATGCAGTTTAATATTGACAAATGCAAAGTTCTAAATGTTGGACAGTTAAATAACCATGCCACATATAAACTAAATAATGTAGATCTTAATACTACCGATTGCGAAAAGGATTTAGGAGTTCTGGTTAGCAGTAACCTAAAACCAAGACAACAGTGCATTAGTGTTCGCAATAAAGCTAACAGAATTCATGGCTTCATATCTAGAAGTATAAATAATAGAAGTCCTCAGGTTGTTCTTCAACTCTATATATCCTTGGTTAGGCCTCATTTAGACTATGCTGCTCAGTTCTGGTCACCGTATTACTGAATGGATATAAATGCTCTGGAAAACGTACAAAGAAGGATGACAAAGATGATCCCATGTATCAGAAATCTTCCCCATGATGATAGACTGAAGGCCCTGAATCTGCACTCTCTCGAAAGGCGTAGAATTAGGGGGGATATGATCGAGGTGTATAAATGGAAAACAGGAATAAATAAAGGGGATGTAAATAGTGTGCTGAAAATTTCCATCCAAGACAGGACTCGCAGCAATGGTTTCAAGTTGGAAAAATTCAGATTCAGGAAGGATATAGGACAGTACTGGTTTGGTAATAGAGTTATGGATGAGTGGAACAAGCTCCCGAGTACAGTTATTGAGGCTAAAACGTTGTGTAGTTTTAAAAATAGGTTAGATAAATACATGAGTGGGTGTGGGTGGGTGCTGGACCTGACTAGCTTGTGCTGCTGGGTCTGGTGCAGTGCTCCATCCATGAGTGGGGATGACCAGACTGGGTGGATCACTGGGATAATCCGGGGGGTGGGTCATTGGTCTTATCCGGGAGGGGACATGGACCTGCTCCGCATGGGTTAGTAGGCCGTTGCAGTGTTCCTTCTTTCTAATGTTCTTAAAATTTTCTTAAAAAATTTTAATAAATAAGAAAAAAATTGGATGATTTAAAACAAGTTAAGAAACCTAGAGAAAAAAAGGGGATTTGTCATTTAAAAAAAGGGGGGATTTAGTAGAGGGGGAGATGGGATTTGGGTAATGGCGGAATATTTTGAGAATTTTTAAAATGTCGACAAAAAAAAGGAAGGGGTAATTTCATGCCCGGCCAAGGAGGTAACCTTTTTTAGAGTGAAGAACGGAGGGAGTGTGGGGGGGTGCATGAAGCATTATGTAAATGAAAGGGAGAAAAGCAGCGGAACTGATGGGATCAAGACGAAATTTTAAAAGCGGGAGGGGAATAGTTTGGATGGTTGGTTTTTTTTGTTTAAAAATGTATGAAAAGGGAAGGGTACCTAGGGATTCAAGACATGTATACCCCTTTTATAAAAAGGGAAAGGGGGACAAAAGAATTGTAAAAATTATAGAGGAAAATTTTTATTGAGTATACCGGAAAAGTGTAGGGAAAGGGTTTATAATTGAAAGAATTGAGGAAGACAGAATGTGGGATTGGGTGAGCAAGGATTTCAAGGGGGTTGGGGTTTGGCAGATCGGGGGTTTACATTAGGCAATATGGAACAGTATTTAGATAAAGGTGGGGAAGTTTTTATTGCATTATGGTTTTAGAAAAGGCATAAGTAGGGGTGGATAGGGGAAATGTTGCAGAGTTGCAAGTAAGGAATAGGTGGAAAGTTACTAAGATTTTTTTATGAGGATAGTGGGGCTTAGGTTAGGGTGGTTAGAAGAAGGGAAAATACTTCCCATAAAAGAGGTCTTAGACGGGATTGTGAAATGCACCGTGGTTGTTTAATATATTTATAGATGGGGTTGAAAAGAAGTAAATGCTAGGGTGTTCGGGGGGGGGGGATTAAATTATGGGAATCAATACAAAAGGGGAATTGACACAGTTGCCTTTTGCGATATACGTGCCAGGGGAGTTTCAAAAGAAAATTGCAAGGGTTTTGGGGATGATTTTGGGGAGTGGTGAAAAGGGTAGAAAATTAAAGTGACATAGAAAAGAGTAAGGGAGGGGGATCAAATGATTTAGATAAAAGAAATGGATATAAAATTTGGGGGAGGGGGATAGGGAAAAGTAATGTTTTCAGATATTGGGATTACGTTCGGGGGATGGATTTATGGGGGATGGGGTTTAATCATAAAATTGATGGGGGAAAAAAAAGGTGAGTGGTGCATTGGGTTTAAATGTGGAAACAAAAGACGTTATCTAGGGGAAAAAGAAGGGAACGATAAAAGTATAGTAGTCCCAACACTTTTATAGGGGTGAAGCTTGCGTTTAATGCAGCACGAGGAGGCGGTTGGGCAGTGGAGATGTCCTGCAAGGGCAATGTGGGGGTGTAAATATTGTGTGAAATTAGGAAAGGGTGTGGAGTTAAAAAAAAGTAAGTCGAGGCTGAAGGGGGGTTGTTGGGGTGTTTGGTCTTTAGAGAAATGGATCAAAAGTAGAATGACATGGAGACGTATAAACTCTGGGAGAAGGAAGGCGGGGTGGGGTCGTTCTCAAAAAGGTTTGGGAGGGAGGGGTAAAGGGGGTTTTTGTGGGCGAGGGTTTGGCTTCCAGCAAGCGGCATGAAGGTTAGATAGGATGAATGGGGACGAAAGGTATTTTGGGACCTGACACTGTTGGAGTGTGAGCAGGGGAATATTTATAAGGGTTCACGGGAAACCCGGTTTTTTTATATAGCTGGACTTGAGTCCTGGAAATGGGAATACAACCTCACCTAAAAGAGGGGGTTTTGGTATATTAGCAGTTTGAGGGATAGTTGTGTTCTTTTTAAAGGGATACGCTTGTAAAACCCTTGGTTTGACACCTCTGCAAAAAAATGATTATTGTGAGTGAGGTGAAAGTGTTGAATGATGAGAAAGTATTTTTCTTTTTGGGGAATTTTTTTTCTTGTTGGGGCACCCTTCCTCGGTGGGAGACGGCTGACTTTTTTTAAAATAAAACTATATTATATAAAATATATAAATATATTTAAAATAAAAATTTTAAATTAAAAATATATATATATTATATAAAATATATATTAAATAAATATATTAAAAATTATAAATATATAATATTAAAATTTCAATAAATATTTTTTAAAAAAAAATTATATAATATATATATATATATATATATTATTTATATAATTTTATATAATACAACAATATAATTTTATAATAAATTTGTAAAACCTCGGCCGTCTCCCACCAAGGCAGGGAAAAAACCCAAAGAGAAAGTAAAAACTTTCCCATCATTTAACACTTTCACCCTCACTCATAATAATCACTGTCTTTGCAGAGGCCTCAGATACCACACCAAGTCCCCCAAACTGCCAATATCCCAAACACAAATATTGATCACTGTGCTATTCCCCGGGTTTACCCCACCAGCTGGATCACTCCTTTTACCTTCAGCTTCCACATATTGTTTCCCTCTAGAACAGTGGTTCCCAAACTTTTTTAGCTTGTTACCCAATTAACATCCACATAAAAAAAAAGTTACCCCTTTCACAAAAATTTGTTATTATTGATATTATGGGTAAACGGAACGTAAAACAGCCTCGCAAACTCGCTAATCCTAGCAAAAAACCCTTGAAAACGTAAGAACCCACATACATTTTAAAATAAAAAATTTAATAAAAGCTACAAAATTTACAGTAAAAATGGGTAAATACAACATATACTGCACAGGGCATACACATACATACCACTTATGTCTACCTCGGCGATGCTCACAGATAAACTGACAGTGTGAAATAGAGGAGCCTCAGGAAGTGAGTGACGCGTATGGACAGGTCGATCTGGGGTACTGATGACTTTTGTCCTGAACATACTTGTCAAAATACTTTTGGGGTTTCCACACACTTAGCATATATTTCTTTTTTTCTAATACGTATATTATTTTTTTGATGTTTATTTTTTTTGGGGTTTAACTTTATTACTTATTAAAATGGGTTTACTTTTACAACTTTATATACTAAGACAAAGTTAAAAATAACCTCATACCGGGTACGCTTTGTTTTTTGATTTTCAGAATTCATAATTTTTTTTTCTGTCACCCCCCCCCCCTTACCCCCCAAAAATGGTTAAAAAAACCCCCGGGGGGTAATTTACCCCCAGTTTGGGGGGAACCACTGCTCTAGAACTCTGGGTGTTGGCGGGCCCTTTTAGGGGGGTCAACGCCGCTCTCACACGATTTTCACTTCAAAATTCCGTTTTTTACAGCATGTAGTCATTCTTTTCATAATACGAGGAATTTTTAGTGAATACCAATAAAAATTTAACAATTAAAAAAAATTTTTTTATATGCAGAAATAAAACCAAAAAAATAAATAAATTTAAATTTTTTTTTTTTTTAAGTACATTGCACACGTGTTTACAAGAACATTGTTTTTTCCCATTTTCACTTATTTTTTTTTAAAATAATATAGAAAAATAAAAGGGAAAAATTTTCATTTTTCACGAATTCGAACACAAAAACTAAAAAAATTTTTGAAAAATTCCCAAGGATGCTTATTTTACAGTAAAAAAGAAAAAAAACGGATTCGTTAACAGGAACTAGATGCCACGACTGACATGTAAAAAAACTCTTTTCGTGGGAAGCCACTGTTACCTGACCACCTGTACAGCACTGACGGGAAATCTACCTTCTCCCCCTCACTACACCTTGTAGGGGAACCTCCCCCACCCCTCACTACACACACTGCAGCAGGGAACCTCCTTCCCACCCCTCACTACACACATTGTAAGGAAGGAACCTCCCACCCACCCCTCACTACACACACTGTACAGGGAACAAACCTTCCCACACCTCATTACACCACTGTAAAGGGGAACCTCCCTTCCCACCCCTAACTACACACATTGAAGGGGGGGAACCTACCTTGCCACCCCTCACTACACAAAACTGTACAGGAACCTACCTTCCCCCCCTCACTACACACGCTGTACGGGGAACCTCCCTTTCCCCACACCTCACTACACACACTGTAAAAGGGAAACCTCATTCCCACCCCCCACACACACACTGTAGCAGGGAACCTATCTTCCCCACCCCTCATTTCGAACATTGAGAAAGGGAACCTACCTCCCCACCCCTACTACACACATTGTAGGGGAACCTATTTATCCCCCCTCACAACACACTTTGAGAAGAGAACCTCCCTTCCCACCCCCATACACACTTTGTATGGGGAACCTACATTCCCACCCCTCACTTTACCACGTAGCGGGGAACCCCCTCCCTTCCCCCCCTCACCACACATTAAGATAAGATAAGATAAGTTTTCGTTCGTTTTTTAACCCCGGGAGGTTAGCCACCCAGGATAACCCAAGAAAGTCATGCGTCATCGAGGACTGTCAAAACTTATTTCCATTGGGTTCTTAATCGCCCCCGGGAAAGCCCCCACACCAGTCGACTAACACCCAGGTCCCTATTTGCGCTAGGTAACAGGACAACAGTGTAAGGAAACGTTCGAAAAAGTTTCCACCCGCCCGGGAAACGAACCCGGCCCCCGTGTGTGAAGCGGGACTTTAGCCCCCCAGGCCACCCTTCATTACACACATTAAAGGCGGGAATCTCTTTTCCACCCGTCCCCTACACATATTTTAGCAGGGAACCTACCTTCCACACTTCACTACACCATTGAAGGGAGAACCCACCCTTCCCATCCCTCACTACACACATTGTAAGGGGAAAATACCTTCCCACCCTTCACTACCACAATGTAGCGGGGAAAACCCACCTTTTCCCCCCCCTCACTACATACACTGTAGCTGGGGAACCACCCTCCCCCCCCTCACTATGCACATTGTAGGGAAACCACCTCCCACCCTCCACCCTTGTAAGGGGGGAAACCCACCTTCCACCTCTCACTATACACATTTTAGGGGGAACCTACCTTCCCCCCCTCCACTACACACATTTTAGGGGAACCTACCTTCCCACCCCCTCTTACACACATGTAAGGGGGAACTTACCTTCCCATCCCTCACTACACACACTGTAACGGGGGAAACCTACATTTCCCCCCCATCACTACACACATTGGAATGGGGGCGTACCTTTCCCCCCCCTCACTACACCAACCGTACGGGGAACCTACCCTCCCACCCCTCTCTATACACACTGTAGCTGGGAACCTGCCCTTCCCCCCCCTCCTATACCATTGTAAGGGGAACCTACCTTCCCACCCCCACATACACCTTACAGGGGGAAACCCACCTTTTGTATCCCTCACTACACACATTATAAGGGGGAACCACCTTCCTACCCCACCCCCACACACACTGTATGGGGGAACCTGCCTTCCCACCCTCACTACACACATTGTAGCGGGAACCTACCTTCCCCCCCCCTCACACGCACACGTAGCGGGGGAACCCACCTTTTGACCCCCACTAACACATTGTAAGGGGGGAAACCTACCTTTAAAAACCCCCCACTACCACACTGTACTGTAACCTACCTTCACACCCCTCACTACACACATGTAAGGGGGAAACCCACCTTACACCCCTCCCCACCCCAC
>NW_026473977.1:0-11414 GCF_026875155.1 Cherax quadricarinatus
ACGTTTTGGTATTGATTATGTAAGACTTGCCTCGGTGTTTTTGCTTTATATTGTTACAGATGTTTTTTCACATTTTCATTTAAAATGTTCAAGTGAATGATTTTTTTGATTTTGTGTATAGCCGGGTTGAAACTGGTCAGTTTTTCACTTGGGGGGGGTAGGAGTTTAAATAATCTCTGCAATAGCAGGTCATGTGATACACATGTCATATTATTTTAGATGTCTAATGTTGTCCTTTCTCTGTAAAAATGTGATGTAAGATTATCTCTCCGGCAGTGTAAATAATCTGTCTGGTGGGGAATAATGTGTAAATTTATTTATTATTGTGGTAGGTTATGTGTGTAGCGTGTTTTTAGGGTGATATAAGACGCTAATTACTATCGAGGACTGTTGGTGGTTATGAGTGGTGACGGCAGACCAGTTACTAGGCATGTGGGGGGGGGGGGTTTGAAGTGTCAGGGGTAGTGTCTTAAACCCACCACCGTGCACGATATTAATTTATTACCATAGGGTATATGAGGGTAGGGGGGTTTGTGTTTCTATGGTGGATGTGAGCCAATCAGGTTCAGACATTCCTTGTATTATAGTGTCAGCCGTTTTAGCTGGCTGGATTGTGTTTTTTTATTTTGTCATTGAAGTTTTCAATGCTTTTAAACAAATGTGTATGTATAAGAGATTAGCCCACGTGTATCTAAGGTGAAAGTGGCACTTTTCATGGGGGGGGGGAGTGTAAGCTTTACTGGGTAGGTTTATATAAAATGTATATAATATATATATATATATAAAATAATATATATATATATATATATATATAATTATATATATAAAATATATAAAAAATATATGAGCACCTTTTCATGTGAAGCAACAGTACGTACAAGCAGTGTTTGTTGAGGGCAGCAGCCATTTCTGTCATTATATATGTGCTTCTTCAGTACTGTGTAGTTACCAGTTGATTATTGTTTCACTGCCCTGAAATCTTGTTACATATTGATTATGTACCCATATATTTTTGTACCTGAGTTTTAAATAAAATATAATAAAAAAAAAAAAACTATCTTTAATTTACAATACAGATCTTTAAGCAAGAAATTAAAACGATGACCTTCTAGCATTACTAAATTCCTTGCATGCCAATATGTCCATCATTACACTAACTGAAACCTGGCTAAAGCCTGATACTACAGATGTCTATGCCATTCCTGGTTACACAGGGCCCTTTCACAACTGTAGGCCAGACCAACAAGGGGGTGGCACAGCTATATACTACTCCCGACCAACTAGAATGTATCACTAATACTTGCACAAGGGATGAACATGGGGAATATTTTAATAGCTAAATTTTAAATCCAAAACCTACAAAAACCTCTCACAGTGATAAACATCTACAGAGTTCCACAATCAAACATTTTGCCAATTTAGTCAAAACCTAGGAAGTATGATAAAATGATGCACGCATGAACAAAGATCACTTACTACTCTCAGGTGACTTCAATATAAATCTCCTGCAAGACCAGGACCCACACGTTACTGAATTCACAAATACAATGAGTAACTGCATGTTGCTACCAACAGTAACAAAACCTACAAGAGTTACGGAGACTAGTGTTTCCCTACTTGACCACATCTGGACAACACCATATCCCCTTTTAAAATCAGGCATAATTACAGATAATACCACAGACCCCTTACCCCACTTTCCTCATAACAACTCTTGGTAAAATACCCCAAGACACTACTAAAGTCACCTTCAGACTTCACAATGAGGCAGCCCTTAATAACTTCACAACAGCGTAACAAACATTGACTGGCACACTGAGCTAGAAATCTATACAGATATTGACGAATGTTTTAATAATTTTCTAAAAACGACCCAATACCTCTATAACAAGCACTGCCCTAAAAAAACTAAACAGATGACAGCTAAGAGACTGAACAGTCCCTGGCTAACACCCAGCATTCTCAAATCCATAAATACAAAACACCGATATAAAAACAGTACAGAATGGGTCACATAACCAGAGACCAAACAAAACGTTACTCGTCAATCCTAACCAGCCTGATAAGAAGGGCAAAAAAACTGTATTATGAGAACAGATTATCCAACTTACGAGGTGATGTAAAAAAGACCTGGAAGACCCTATCAGAAATTCTGGGAACAAAAAAGATATCACGAAATAGCGAAATAAAATTAGCAAATTCAGATGAACCCCAACTCCCACCAACAGAAACAGCAAACAGACTCAGTGATTTCTTCTCCACTATAGGACAAAACCTTGCCAATAAAATCCCAAGCTCAGATACCCCACCAAATGACTACCTCACTGGCAACTACCCGAACACACTGTTCCTAGCTCCGACTAACACATACGAAGTCTCCCTTATTATCAACACACTAAAAAACAAGGCAGGAGATTTAAATACCTTACCACCCTTTATATACAAAAAAGTGTCACAAGTACTATCACCAATCATTGCAACACTCTTTAACAAATCCATTGAATCCTCCACCATTGTCTGCATCGCTCTTAGGCTGTGTAGACCACCTTGCCTGACGCTCCTCAGTAACCTGACAGCAGTGGTTTGAGGAGGTGTTGTTGTGTCTCTGTTGACACCAGTGGGAAATTACTGGTGTTAAGATGGCGGTTTGTTATCGCAGACGCGTTAATACTATTGGTATTGAACTGCTTCGAGGTGCGATTACACCTAGTTCAGCTCAAATACTCTTACCCAAGATAATCAGGGAGACATACGGCATACAAGATGGTGAATTGTATGGGGTAGCGCTGAACGGAGCGCATAGGTATTTGTGAAATGCTGCTGCGACAGTTATGAATCGGTGGTTACGCGCTTTCAGATGTGTGTTTTGACGTTACTCTGCTGTGCGTGTGAGACTGGTGGACGTGGTCTCGATATTATACTGGATAAAGTTGAGGAATGTCCCTTCGAGGCATACGAACTGACATCAGAAACGTTATTTGAGAAATATGGAAACTGTGCATTCTGACAGGCAGGGTAAGTGGATAATGGGTGCCTTTCCAGTATGCGGTAGGTACATCAGCCTTAAGATGACGTTGCGCCAAACCCATACGTCATATGTGTTATCTTCAAGCTTTTAGGAAAGAGGTAATGGTTTTATATCTGGACAGCGGCTTTAGAGTCGCATTTGTGGAGGAGTATGACCACATAGCGGCGGCATTGTGAAAAGAACAGAGCGTGACCAAACCTGTGAGAGGACGAGAGCCCCAGTCACAGTGATGACGGTGAGCATCGTTCGTCAGAGGAAAGGCGTGGTCGTTTGTGGGAGTGAGATGGTGGGTTGGAACAGGCTTTTCGAAATGAGAGTGAAGTCCTTCCCTCAGCTGTGCATCCTGAGTCGTTGCCGATCCCATCGACTGGATTGGTTACCGGCATGAATGTGTTGAGTATTGGTCGAGAGAACGAATGTCGGTGAGGATTTAGACGAAGTTTAAGGACCTTGTCCACCGCAAAGTGGTGGAAGCACTGTCTCCGGAAGACCGTAGGGAGACTTTCTGAGTCCGGAAACAAACAATATTTGTCAAACAATGCGGACTCGCCAGAAGGACGACGTGACTGGACATCGGGGAGGGACTTCATACCTCATTGTGAGGTTGGCTGTTGAGGTAACACCGTGAGGCTTCTCGGATCTTTGACATGGAGGATAAGAACGTTACCAGGGAAACGGGCGCTAACGTCAGATTCGGATGAGTACTGACGCCGGCAACAGAGGACTGGAAAAAAACTGAGAGGATGGGTGAGGTGGGAGGGGTGGGGAGAGGGGGGGTCATGAGGGGACGCCATCGCAGAAGGGAGGGCGAATGGGGAAGGTACTGTAATGAAGACACATAGACGTAACAAATCAGTGGGGACCACGGGAGGAGAAGAGGAAAGGGTGACAATTTAACAGGCCTTAGGTGTATGTACTGCTATGTTAACGGTTTGTTTACTAGATTAAAAAGAGAGATTGGTTGAGTAGTTTTCTTAGCTAACATAGAATATTGAAGTTTTTCCTTAAAGAAAAACCAATTTCAAAGAAGGAGGACGTGTTTGCAGGTTGCAGGGTATACAGTACTGACCTGCAACTATTTCGTTTTGAAGTTGGGTGTGGGTCTTTTAATAAAGAGACGAGCCCGTTTGTGTTGCAGAGATGTGAGGGGGGTGGGTGGGTTTGTTGTTGCGAGTGGTGGGACTTGGATGGGGAAAGCGTTGTATCCTTGTACGTGTCTATGCCCCTGCGGAGAATGCCCGAAGGTTCGAACGGATTTTGTGTGTGCGGACCTTTTTTATTTTTGCGTGGTCTTCCGGAAGTAGCGATAGTGGGGGGTGATTGAGAACTGTGTATAAGGGCGGCTGACGTCGAACCCAAAGGGGCTGGGCATGTGTCTGCCCTCTCCGAGATTTGTTGGGGATGTTAAGTTAAGAGATGTGTATGGGGGAGGGGTGTGGCGGGAAAGAACATACTTTTATCAGAAGGGGATATGCTGCAAGGTTAGACGAGTGGTATATTTCGAGGGGTAGTTGTAAAGTCTTTTCAACGGTGGAAGTCGGTCTTGTCAGATACATAGGGCAGTTGTAGTGGAGGTAGGGTGGGAAAGGGAATGGCCGAAATTTATAGGAATTATTGAAATTTAAATATTAGTGTGTTAAGTGGGTTGAGGGGTTGGAGGGTTTTTCTATGCTGTGGAATGAGCTTTCATGGGAAGCTCAGGAGGTGGCAGCATTGATAACGTGGTGGGATCGGTGGCAAAGGAAAGGATAAAGTCCTTTTATGTGAGGGAGGGTAGGCGTATAAATACTTTAATATATGGCTAGCGAATTATTTAGAGGATCGATTACGAAGTTGTTATGGGCAGGGATCGGTTAGAGGTGTTTACCCCATGACGAGATTAGTTGACATAAAAGAGAGCTTGCGAACGTTGCATAATGAGCGTTTCAAGCGGTGAGGGGTGCAAGCAGGATTAGAAGAAGTTTTGTGGGGAGATAGGCAGCCGCGTGTGTGTTGAGACAACAAAAGCAACGCAGGCGCTGACGGCAATCCGAGCTTGAGGTAACGAGGACGATGGAATCCCATAGAGCAGGTCAAGTGTACGAAAACACTAAAGCTATGAGATGCATATGCGGATACATGGTATAAAAAACACTGACTAGTAGTGGCGTGTGGATTGAAGTGGAATTAAGTAAGGTGTTCACGTATGTAAGTGCATTTTGGGTCACAGTGATTAGGAAGGCATTGGGTGGGGTTATTACTGAGGAGGGAAATTGAACTTGCTTTACAACGAATGAGGAAGGGGCAATGTCCCCGGGGTATTTGATGTTTAACAGTGGTATTTTATTTGCCGCATTGGGAGTGATTGGAAGTTCATGGTCAAGATTATTAAAATTGTATGAAGCGAAGAAGGGGTACGTTAGGGGATAAGCAGAATACGGCAGTTGTGGTGTTGGTCCCGAAGGCAAAGGAGCCAAACCTGGGAAGTATAGGGCGATATCGTTGCTTCTGTGAGACTATAAGGTGTTCGCAAAAATTTCTGGGTTATAGGGTAAAATGCGTGGTGGGGAGGTCGTTTCGCCAGCGCAGTATGGTTGCCGGGCTGGTCGATGTTAGAAGGGTCACGGGTCTATAAGAAGTTTTGGTGAGTCAATGGGAGGGAGGGGGAGGGGGCGGCTTATGGCCTTGGACTGGCGAGCCGCCTATGATAGAGTGGAAAGTGGTGCACTGCAGAGTATTCTTGGAGACAGGGTTATGGAAGAAGGAAATAGTTGGCGTGGGTAAACCCACTGTATAAGGGGGCAAAGTAGGGTACAATTAAATGGGTGTCTGGGGCGGACTTTGAGATGGGTAAGGTTTAAGACAAGGGGTGCCTATTTGTCACAGCTCTTATTTGCGTTGTTTTCAGGATCCCTTTTACAGAGGCGTTGAGAGCACGTTAGTTCCGGGGTGGGGGTGGGGTAGGGGGAAGGGTTTTGTTGGCCGGCATTAATAGGTTATGTGGATGTTACGGACTGTTTTGGTGTAGTGAACGAATGTCTATGAAAGGGTTGGGAAGATGTTGTGGTGTGTTTGAACGTAGCCACGGGTATGAAGGGAATAGTGAAAAGTCGATGATCATGGGGTTGTGGTACCTGGAAAGGGGGTGGATGAGTGCGCTGTAACGTGGGTTTACACAACTGCGATGTCATTAAAGATTTTGCGGTATTATTTAACTTATAGAGACGATTTGGATGTGGCGCGGGAGGAAAATTCAGTAAGGACGTTGGAAAAGGTCATTGGTCCGTCTGGGATGTTTTGAGGACCCCAAAATCTACTTGGCCCAACGTGGTGATTTGTTGGTAAACGTTTTATGTATAGAAAGGTGTGCACGTTGCGGCTGTATTTCCCCATTGACTTGAACAGCGATCGATGGATTATTGAGAAGAGTTATTTTCCTTTCTGTGCGGGGTATCGACGGAGTGATTGGTTAAACGTGAGGTTGATGTTACTGTACGGCGGGAGGTTTAGATTGTTGGACTTAAAGCGTGGGGAATGTGTTTTACTAAAGTGGGAGGTTTGGTCGTGTGGGTGTGAGGGGGAAATATAGACCAAGTACATACGAGGGTGAAAAAGTGGTTATAGGGGGAATGTGTTAAGGGGTATGTGAGATTGTACTACGAGCTTTGTTGATGGTAAAAGGAACGAGGAACTTTCGAATTAGGGTATTAAGTAGGTTATAGGGGGTACGTGCGCTGCTCAGTAGAAGGTTGTTCCTCCATGGTACTCGTGGGGAAATTTATGGCTCCGCATTAGGCAATTTGAAATTCGGCCTAGGTGCGTGAAGTCTGTTTCGTTTTTACATGGTTATATTTTTTTTCCGTCAGGGCATACTACGATCTAGACGAGTCCGTGGTGGGAGGCTGGGTGTGGGTTTTGTGGTGGGGAAGACACGGCTTTTCACGTTGTCTATTTTTGCGAAGGGTTTTAGGAAGTGTCAGGAGGTTGGTTGGGTAGGGTGGTTACAGAGGCGTGGGAGGCAGAGGAGTGCAGGTGCTGCGCGCGTTAAGTCTCGACATCGGGTGCGGGATTAGACCCGGACGTTGAACGGGCTTAGAAATATTCTATCGGGTTACCATTTATATTTCGTGGGTTAATGCGGGGAAATGGGTTCTGTGAGGTGAGAGGCGTGTCCTTGCAATAACGTTTATCGTACAATGTGTAGGAATAGGGAATGTATGGAGAGGAAGGAGGGTGGGATAAGGGTTTTTTTTCGGACGGTTATAAAGGTTCACTCTGAAACCCTTGTCCCCCCCGAACCATGATAAATATAGGGCATGCCAAATAAGTAGTCGTGTAGGTTCAGTGGGGAATGCTGGCTCGTCTCTTGGGGGGAAGGATGATGAGTTGGTGTGAATATGAGTTTGGGCATGAATTGTTTTTTAATTGTTAGGATGTGGTTGTAGATTCAGGGGTTTAGGGTTACTTATTGTACCTTTTGTGTACAAATGACTGGGGTGCTTTACTTATGTGTTATATTTTTGATGCTTCTTTGTGTAAGACTCGTTTGTATTCTTTGAGTTCACTAGTTTTCTTAGTTTTGTTTTTGATTGTTTAGGGAGGTTCCAGATATTTGGGCATCTGAACGTGCATATGTATGTGCTATATTATATGTGTGTATGTGTATATGTGTGTATATGTATATGTATATATGTATATGTATATATGTATATGTATATATATATATGTATATGTGTATGTATGTGTATATGTGCATGTTTTATCCCTTCCCTGTTACTGTTCAATTAGTCTGTGAGTCACCTAAGTATTAAAGGGATATAACACGTGTACATTACCCTGAGTTATCCAATTGTATCCTATAAATATGTAGCAACATTATGATTTGTGTTTGTGATTCAAACGTAGTTCATAGGTATCAAGATTGAACACTTATGGAATGGATGGAAATTGATTGACGATTAATATGATCGTCAATTTATATAAATATTTATTATGATTAATGAATTTGTATTAGAGTAAATCTTGAATTTGTGTCTAAGTTGGAATTTCTATAATAAATTGTATATGTTGTATGCAAATTACATAAACTATTGTTTAAACATCGATGTAATATGTTTGTATGATGTGCATGTAGGTTATAATGGGTTAAGTGGTGTTTCCACCAGTGTTATATTTCTAACGTATGGTGATGCTATATTTTTTTTTAAGCAGCCTTGTTTTTATGATGTTTTAAATAAAATATAAAAAAAAAAAAAAAAAAAATTTTGAGTATCTATACCTGGCTTCCCCAATGAGCATGTTGTTGGAGTCATTATAAGAGCCAAGAGCCTTCAATGATGACATAGAATCAGTAATGATGATAGAGTCAAGCTCAGTGTCATAGGTTAGCTTTAGCGCCATTAGGATTGCAAACAATTCAGTTTGCAGTGTAGACGCCCAGTTTTTAATTCCTTATGCCTATCAACAAATTTATTATCGTTCTTAACTTGGGATGTGGAACAAGAGAGAGCAGCCCGCCAGAAGACCCCTGTTTAGTTCATCAGTGTATTAACTTGTGATAACTTATTATCCCAGCTGGCAAAAATTTCTTCTTGAGCAGTTGTTAAAAAGGTTTTAAAGGGAAAGGGATTATGCAATGAGTTTCTTGGGGGGGACTTGTAGGTAGTTTTTAAAATGAACACATCTTCCTGGAGGGGTGAAATGCTCTTGTTGCTACATGATACGTTATGGGGTTTTTAAAAATTTTAAAAGCAATTGACTTTTTAAACCTTTTAGATCTGTGTGTATTTACCTCAGCCCTTGGTAAGTTTTCACTGTGCGTGTCTGGTTCGTTTTCAACATTCTAATACGAGTACAGTGTTAATTTAAACCAATCTTTCACGATTAGAAATCCCAAGCCCTTCCTATGTTAAGAACTTTTGTAGATCGGGACACCCAAGAATAACCCTGAGGTTTCTTTTGCTTAACTCAAGGGTCGGGAAATTTCTCTAGAAATATCAACTGGGGAAGCATAATAAATTTAGGACCTAACATAGGTATTTCATATTTCACGATTTCACATTGCACCATATTTGGGGATTGTAGCCAGAAAAAGCTTTGAGAGCATTTGCTAGCTTTACTTTCTTTTTTAGTTGTGGATGTGGTTTGTAGTTGTCAAAACCCATTGGAAGTGAGGAGGGCCCGGCTCTTTCCCAAAGGCGCTGCAGAGTACAGGCGCTCAACACTGTTTGCGTTGAGTTGACCGGGGGGCTGTCACTGGAGCCACGATGGATTGTTACTCCCGGCGTTTTACCGTGATACCTACGGTATCCTAATGAAAAGATATGTGGTGTAGCACTTAAATTTGGGACGAAACGGTCTTCGTTAAATGACGTCAGAAATGTTTAGAAGCGGTGGTGGTAAGTTCAAAAGCCCCTTTAGCCCTCAATTCAGCTGTTCAGTACGTCACAGTGTTCACGACAACACATGGGTTAAAAAAGGAAAATGCCTTTTGGGCGAAATTTAATTTGTTATAAAAGATGAATAGTAATTATGGGACGGTTTTTATGCCCCTGAGGTCGGTGGGGCCCCCGGGGCCTTATGCTGGAAGTTTGGAGGGAAAATATTTGTCAAAAAGACCTTTACCCATCCCCTCCCCTCCTATATTATGTTGCAAGCATTTTGAAATCAAGTATATGTAAAATATGGGGGCAAAGTCGTATGGTCGGCTGGTGGCGTTTGACCCATGCGGCACAGTGTGGTAAGCGTCGTGGGAATTCCCAAATATCGCAAAAGCAACAACCCGGAAGAGGTCGAGGAAGTTGAGGGACGAGAACATTTATGCTCACCGTCTCGACAAGGACTCTGGAGTGAAGAGGTGAAAAAACGCAGGGGGAATGCTTTTGGGGATGCAAAAACAGCGAGGAAACACCATCACTGGATATAAAAAAAAGTATTTGAAGGACTCTGCCCATATGGGGGACGAGGATGTAGCGGCTCTTTAGTAAAGGCATTTGGATGTTTTGTTGCGAGTCGACGTAAAACCGTGTGGAGGAACCAGGGAAAAATTTGGGGCGGTTGGCATCCGGTGAGGGACGGTTAAAAGCATTGAGTTGGTTGTCGATGGTATGTGGTAAATAGCAGAAGTGGAGGTGCATCATGATAGTACAAAAAGAAACCCCAAATGCAGGTGGAGGTAGGCGCGAAACGACTGGGACCCCACCAGACTCAGACGACGTGTTACTCCCCCCCAAACCCCGGGAAAAGTCTTTGGGCGGATGTCAAGGAAAAAGGGACAGTGAATCCACGAAAAAAGAGTTTATAAAGGTGATTCCCCCAAAAAGGGGAGAGGGATAGAGGTTTTTAAAATGTATAAGTGAAAAGTCTTCCCCTAAACCCAAAGGGAAAATCCATTAATTGATTTTAAAGGTTTTTTGAAAATAAATTTTAAAACGGTTTGAGATCGGAGCGGAAGCGAAAGTGGTTTTAAAGAATTTTTGGTGCGCTAGATGTGGATGTGGTATTATCCAAAAACAAATTCAGAAAAGGATTGAGTTAGAATTTTTTTTTTTTTTTATTTATTTTAAAAAGGAAAAATTTAGGGAACATAACCCTATGGAAAAAGATACAGGAGTAAAACGATAAAGCAGGATAACAAATACCAAAGAAGCACTTATATAATGACATCAGAATTTGGTGCTGACTCCAATCAAAAACTTTTTTGTACGTGCTTCACGTGAAAAAAAGGGCTTATAATAAAAACGATAGTCCTCTTAGTAATGCTGACACTCCCCCCCCTTGAAAACATACCCCCTTTTACCTGAGTGATCTCATGACTTCTTATACATTTATTAAAGGGGTTAAGGATATCTTGACAACATGTATAAACACAATCCAGCCATTAAAGGTGCTATAAAACAAGAAAAGTCTGAAAATGATGGCACACATCCACCAAAAAAACCCAAACCCCACCCTAACCCTCATTACCCCATGAAACAATCATATGTGACGGTGGTGGGTTTTAAAACACTACCCCGACTCTTCACCCCCCCCCATGCCCGAACTGTGTCTGCCCTCACCCCTCATAACCCCCATCATATTAAAATTTAAAAATACATTAAGGTACAAAAACAAAGGAATATGGCACCCCCTTTTGTCTCCGCCACAGTAAATAAAAAATGTTACATTTTTAAATTTAAAATGCTGATTCACTTTTTGCTTTTAAAATATCCCCCTTCCCCTTGTTTTCATTCTTTACTCCTAGCTAAAACCCGATTATACATTTCATCAATCAAATTATATTTCAAAAAGCTAAAAATATCAATTACTTTCATCCCAATAATAGGGTACATTATTATCCCCTGGTTCCCTGAAAAAATTTTTATAAGAAAATTTAAAACATTTTTGCAAATTTAAAATTTTCCCCTTT
>NW_026473978.1:0-10548 GCF_026875155.1 Cherax quadricarinatus
AGAGATTTCTTTTGGGACAGGTAACCTTTAATCCCGGAGAAGCCATCCTCCAACATCCATTCTGGCAAGTTCACTAATGATTACAGGGGTTTGGGCTACATCAAAAGCGGATTTAAGGTAAAGGAAAACGTATGTATGAGCTGTCAGTGTGGGTGAAAAGGTGGAAATGCAATGATGCACATCCTTCCAGCTAAAGCTGAAACCCGGGGTAACAAAATTCCTTAATTCTGTGCAAAAGACGATTAAGCACCCTTTTTCGAATTTTTTTACACAAGCAGCTAGAAAGTAATTGGGTTTTTCTCAGTTGTTGTTTTTGTCCAAACCTTTGTGACCTAAATCTCACCCCCCTGAGACTTACGCTCACCACTTCAATTTTTCCCCTAGTTTGACCTGCTTATAGTAAGTTAATCGCCTTGTTAAATGTTTTACCAATTGTATTCTTTTTTAATATTGAGTGCCTGTTCTTTATCGTGTATGAGAGTTAGACCATTCACTTTTCAGCTTGGGGGTTTAAATTTGGAACCGGGAACCCCACCCAAAAACAACCACCATAGGTGGATACATACTTGTGTGCAGCGTGAACCCTGAGTTGTCATCGATGTGAGTCCTGGCATGATCCAGCTCGATGTGACGTCCTGACGTAGATCCACCTAAATTTCTTCTCTTTATAATGTAATATTCACGTATTTTCTCACTGGTCAACGATTGTTTACTTATTATTTTTTTGGGGTGACATTTGCAACGTGCCTTACCCCCCACACTAGCCTGCCCACTCGGCCACAACGTTTTTATTTTCTAGATCATTACAAAATTGTGGTTCCCCCCACACTTATGTGGCTCGGCAGATTAAAAAAAATTATAGGAGTTCACAATAACCTTGAAACGCGCTCGTGTCCCAATGTACTCACCTATTTGTACTCACCTATTTGTACTCCCTATTTGGGGTTGCAGGGGTCGAGTCACAGCTCCTGGCCCCCTCTTCGCTTAAAAAAGGGGAGACCAACCCCATGATGCACTCTTGGGGGTCACTTGTTCTACCCTAGGCTGGAATATTGCTGCCACAACACACCTTTCAAGGCAGGTAAAAATTTGCCGACCTAGAAATGTACGGGAAACCTTTCACGGCCGCATAACGGGATAAAACCCTAAAATTATTGGGAGCGTTTGAGGTTCCTAAACCTGTATTCCCTGGAACGCAGGGGGGGAGAGATACATGATTATATCACCGGAAAAAACCCCTAAGGGACTATACCGAATTTGCACACGAAAATCCCCCACTACAAAAGAAAAAGACTTGGCAGACGATGCACCATCCCCCCAATGAAAAGCAGGGTGCACTAGCACGTTAAGAGACCTACATAAGTGTCAGGGGCCCAAACTTTTTAAAACTCCTCCAGCAAATAAGGGGATTACCAACAAAAACCCCTGGCGTTTTTCAACGGCCGGGGAAAAGCACCTAAATCAGTTCCGGATCACCCGGGGGGGTCTTTTGTTTTTGCGTGCAGCCAGAAAAGCAACAGCCTGGTTGATCGGGCCTGATCCACCAGGGGGCCTGGTCTCAGCCGGGGCCGGGGGGGCGTTGCCCCCCCGGAACTCCTCCGGGTAAACTCCGGGATTGTAAGGGTCCTCTCTCTCCCGCCCCATGAGCTCTATCATCCCTGTTGATGTGTGTGTGGGGTGTTTTGTGTGGTGTGTGTGTGTGGTGTGTGTGTGTGTGTGTGGTGTGTGTGTGTGGTTTGGTGTGTGTGGTGTTTGTGTTTACCTGGATTTTACCGGGGGAGATTTCCGGGGTCAACCCCCACGGGGCCCCGGTCTGTGACCAGGCCTACGGGTGGTCAGGCCTGATAAACGGGTGTTACTGCGGGCTGCACCAAACCAACGTACGACCCCACGCCCGGCTGATCGGGGTGCTTGTCCAGTCCCAGTTGAAGACTGCCAGGGGCTGTTGGTAATCCCCCCTTACATATCTGGGAGGCAGTTGAACAGTCTCGGCCCCGACACTTTTGTGGGTCTCTTAACGTGCTAGGGCTCCCTGTTTTTTCTTTGGGGGGGAGGTGCATGTCTGCCAAGTTTTTTTGCTTTCGTAGTAGTGATTTTCGTGTGCAAGTTCGGTACAGTCCCTTGGTTTTTCCAGGTGTATATAATCATGTATCTCTCCCTCCGCTTTCCAGGAATACGGGGTTCGGAACCTCAAGGCCCCCCAGAAATTGGGGTGTTTTATCTCTTATGGTCCCCTGAAGGTTCCTTACTTTTCTAGGTCAAAATTTCACCTCCTTGAAAGGTGCTGTTAGTGGGGCAGCAATTTTCCCACCTAGATAAACAAGTGCCCTGAAAGTGCTCATGGGTTTGGGCATCCTCGTTTTGAAGGTTTCATTTCCTCCTGTCTTTTTTTCTAGCAGATGCGATCGATACAATGTTTGGTCCTTAAAGGGTGAGACCTCCGACATGATCACTCCCAGGTCTTTGACGTTGGTGTTTCGCTTTTTTTGTTGCCGAATTTTTTTTGTACTCATGAAGATTTAATTTCCTATGTTTAATATCTGAGTAATTAAAAATTTCTCATTTTTGAACTTCATATTTTTTTTTCTCCACAAAAAAAGACATGTCGTGCAATTGGGTGTCATCGCAAAGGAAGACACGGGGCGTGGCTGACATTCTTGATTCATATGAGGATGAGGACGATGGGAGCGGTACTGTGCCTTTTGGGAAAAGAGTTTCCACCGTGCCTCCTCGGAATTTTCTCGTTGATATACTCTCTGTGTTTTGTTAGTGAGGAAATTATAGATCCACGACCCCTTTCCCGTTATTCCCTTTTTTCACGCATTTTGTGCGTATTCGCCATGGGACATTTCGAAGGCTTTTTCAAAGTTGTATTATTACATCGCATCTTTTTGCTTCAGGATCGGCCTTGTGAGGATCCAATAGTTGAGCAGAAAAGGGGCGACTTTTTAAACCCATGTTGCCCGGGTTGTGTAACGATGGGTTCTGTGGGGGGTGTCTTCTCTAGGAATTTTCAAAAAATTTTTTTGTATGGGTGTTAGTGTTCGGTCTGGGGTTCTTTGCTGTTGCTTTCCCGCCCCCTTTTGGGTGGGGTTGGGTTTTTTTTTTGTAACTGGGGACGCCCCCCGTGTCCATGCTCCCTTCCATAGGGGAAAGGCTCGTGATAGGGGCTTCTTGCAGTTCTTGATGAACACGGGGTTCCATGAGTCTGGCCCCGGGGCGAGTGCATGGCAGTCATTTATCGCCTGTTCGAAGTCATTTGGGTCAGGAAACACAATGGCTTGTGTTAACCAAATTCTGTGGGTCTCATAAAAAAAATTTATTTTGATTTCAACTCTCAGTCTGGGTTAAAGGTTTCTAAAAATGAGTCATATTGGGGGCTTGAGAGCTATCATTTCCTTTCGCATCTGGGTAGGACCCATCTGTTTAAGTAAGGCCCCCAAAATTTGGGCGTTGTTCTCGACTTTGATTTGGTATAGGAGAAGAAATACTTTTTGGGTTTTTTTTCGATTTCTTTTTGGCTTTTAGTTCTTCCCCCCCGATTCCTGACTCGTATAAGATTCCTTTAGCTTAAGTTCGAAGTTTGCTATTTCTCTGACCAGTGTCTCCCTACGCATTTCAGATAGATTGACCTCTTTTAGCCGCTCTGTTATTCTTTTCCGTCGCCTGTAAAGAGACGCCTGTCTCTTTCTATTTTACATCTACTCCTCCTTTTTCTTAGAGGAATAAGTCTTGTGCATACATCGAGTGCCACCGAGTTAATCTGTTCTAGGCATAAGTTGGGGTCTGTGTTGCTTAGTATATCTTCCCAGCATATATCGGTGTGTGTGTGTGTGTTTGTGTGTGTGTGTGTGTGTGTGTGTGTGTGTGTGTGTGTGTGTGTGTTGTGTGTGTGTGTGTGTGTGTGTGTGTGTTTGTGTGTTTGTGTGTGTGTGTGTGTGTGTGTGTGTGTGTGTGTGTGGTGTGTGTGTGGGTGTTGTGGTGTGTGTGTGTGTGTGTGTGTGTGTGTGTGCACTCACCTAGTTGAGATTGCAGGGGTTGAGTCCAAGCTCCTGTGTGTGTGTGTGTCTTTGTGTGTGTGTTTGTGTGTGTGTTTGTGTGTGCGTGTGTATGTGTATGAGTGTGTGTGTGTGTGTGTACTCACCTAGTTGAGGTTGCGGGGGTCGAGTCCGAGCTCCTGGCCCCGCCTCTTCACTGATCGCTACTAGGTCACTCTCCCTGAGCCGTGAGCTTTATCATACCTCTGCTTAAAGCTATGTATGGATCCTGCCTCCACTACATCGCTTCCCAAACTGTTCCACTTACTGACTACTCTGTGGCTGAAGAAATACTTCCTAACATCCCTGTGATTCATCTGTGTCTTCAGCTTCCAACTGTGTCCCCTTGTTACTGTGTCCAATCTCTGGAACATCCTGTCTTTGTCCACCTTGTCAATTCCTCTCATATTTTGTATGTCGTTATCATGTCTCCCCTATCTCTCCTGTCCTCCAGTGTCGTCAGGTTGATTTCCCTTAACCTCTCCTCGTAGGACATACCTCTTAGCTCTGGGACTAGTCTTGTTGCAAACCTTTGCACTTTCTCTAGTTTCTTCACGTGCTTGGCTAGGTGTGGGGTTCCAAACTGGGGCCCCATACTCCAATATGGGCCTAAATACACGGTGTACAGGGTCCAGAATGATTCCTTATTAAGATGTCGGAATGCTGTTCTGAGGTTTGCTAGGCGCCCATATGCTGCAGCAGTTATTTGGTTGATGTGCGCTTCAGGGGATGTGCCTGGTGTTAAACTCACCCCAAGATCTTTTTCCTTGAGTGAGGTTTGTAGTCTCTGACCCCCTAGACTTACTTTCCCTCTGCGGCCTTCTTTGCCCTTCCCCCCAAACTTCATGACTTTGCACTTTGGTGGGGTTGAACTCCAGGAGCCAATTGCTGGACCAGGTGCAGCCTGTCCCCGATCCCTTTTTTAGTTCTGCCTGGTCTTCGATCGAGTGAATTCTTCTCACAACTTCACGTCATCTGCAAAAAGGGACACCTCAGAGTCTATTCCTTCCTCATGTCGTTCACAAATACCAGAAACAGCACTGGTCCTAGGACTGACCCCTGCGGGACCCCGCTGGTCACAGGTGCCCACTCTGACACCTCGCCACGTACCATGACTCGCTGCTGTCTTCCTGACAAGTATTCCCTGATCCATTGTAGTGCCTTCCCTGTTATCCCTGCTTGGTCCTCCAGTGTGTGTGTGTGTATGAGTGTGTGTGTGTGTGTGTGTGTGTGTGTGTGTGTATGAGTGTGTGTGCGTGTGTGTGTATGAGTTTGTGTACTCACCTAGTTGTACTCACCTAGTTGAGGTTGTGGGGGTCGAGTCCGAGCTCCTGGCCCCGCCTCTTCACTGATCGCTACTAGGTCACTCTCCCAGAGCCGTGAGCTTTATCATACCTCTGATTAAAGCTATGTATGGATCCTGCCTCCACTACATCGCTTCCCAAACTATTTCACTTACTGACTACTCTGTGGCTGAAGAAATACTTCCTAACATCCCTGTGATTCATCTGTGTCTTCAACTTCCAACTGTGTCCCCTTGTTACTGTGTCCAATCTCTGAAACATCCTGTCTTTGTCCACCTTGTCAATTCCTCTCAGTATTTTGTATGTCGTTATCATGTCCCCCCTATCTCTCCTGTCCTCCAGTGTCGTCAGGTTGATTTCCCTTAACCTCTCCTCGTAGGACATACCTCTTAGCTCTGGGACTAGTCTTGTTGCAAACCTTTGCACTTTCTCTAGTTTCTTTACGTGCTTGGCTAGGTGTGGGTTCCAAAACTGGTGCCGCATACTCCCAAAATGGGCCTAACGTACACGGTTTTACAGGGTCCTGAACGATTCCTTATTAAGATGTCGGAATGCTGTTCTGAGGTTTGCTAGGCGCCCATATGCTGCAGCAGTTATTTGATTGATGTGCGCTTCAGGAGATGTGCCTGGTGTTATACTCACCCAAGATCTTTTTCCTTGAGTGAGGTTTGTAGTCTCTGCCCCCTAAACTGTACTCCGTCTGCGGTTCTTCTTTGCCCTTCCCCAATCTTCATGACTTTGCACTTGGTGGGATTGAACTCCAGGAGCCAATTGCTGGACCAGGTCTGCAGCCTGTCCAGATCCCTTTGTAGTTTCGCCTGGTCTTCGATCGAGTGAATTCTTCTCATCAACTTCACGTCATCTGCAAACAGGGACACCTCAGAGTCTATTCCTTCTGTCATGTCGTTCACAAATACCAGAAACAGCACTGGTCCTAGGACTGACCCTGTGGGACCCCGCTGGTCACAGGTGCCCACTCTGACACCTCGCCACGTACCATGACTCGCTGCTGTCTTCCTGACAAGTATTCCCTGATCCATTGTAGTGCCTTCCCTGTTATCCCTGCTTGGTCCTCCAGTTTTTGCACCAATCTCTTGTGTGGAACTGTGTCAAACGCCTTCTTGCAGTCCAAGAATATGCTATCCACCCACCCCTCTCTCTCTTGTCTTACTGCTGTCACCATGTTCATAGAACTCCAGTAGGTTTGTGACACAGGATTTCCCGTCCCTGAAACCATGTTGGCTGCTGTTGATGAGATCATTCCTTTCTAGGTGTTCCACCACTTTTCTCCTGATAATCTTCTCCATGACTTTGCATACTATACATGTCAGTGACACTGGTCTGTAGTTTAATGCTTCATGTCTGTCTCCTTTTTTAAAGACTGGGACTACATTTGCTGTCTTCCATGCCTCAGGCAATCTCCCTGTTTCGATAGATGTATTGAATATTGTTGTTATGGGTACACATAGCGCCTCTGCTCCCCTCTCAATACCCATGGGGAGATGTTATCTGGCCCCATTGCCTTGAGGTATCTAGCTCACTCAGAAGCCTCTTCACTTCTTCCTCGGTTGTGTGCACTGTGTCCAGCACTTGGTGGTGTGCCCCACCTCTCCGTCTTTCTGGAGCCCCTTCTGTCTCCTCTGTGAACACTTCTTTGAATCTCTTGTTGAGTTCCTCACATACTTCATGGTCATTTCTTGTTGTCTCTCCTCCTTCCTTTCTTAGCCTGATTACCTGGTCCTTGACTGTTTTTTTTCCTCCTGATGTGGCTGTACAACATTTTCGGGTCAGATTTGGCTTTTGCTGCTATGTCATTTTCATATTGTCTTTGGGCCTCCCTTCTTATCTGTGCATATTCGTTTCTGGCTCTACGACTGCTCTCCTTATTCTCCTGGGTCCTTTGCCTTCTATATTTTTTCCCATTCCCTAGCACACTTGGTTTTTGCCTCCCTGCACCTTTGGGTAAACCATGGGCTCATCCTGGCTTTTTCATTATTCCTGTTACCCTTGGGTACAAACCTCTCCTCAGCCTCCTTGCATTTTGTTGCTACATATTCCATCATCTCATTAACTGGCTTCCCTGCCAGCTCTCTGTCCCACTGAACCCCTTTCAGGAAGTTCCTCATTCCTGTGTAGTCCCCTTTCTTGTAGTTTGGCTTCATTCGTCCTGGCCTTCCTGCTTCTCCCTCCACTTGTAGCTCTACTGTGTATTCGAAGCTTAAAACCACATGGTCACTGGCCCCAAGGGGTCTTTCATATGTGATGTCCTCGATATCTGCACTACTCAAGGTGAATACTAAGTCCAGCCTTGCTGGTTCATCCTCTCCTCTCTCTCTTGTAGTGTCCCTTACGTGTTGGTACATGAAGTTTTCCAGTACCACCTCCATCATCTTAGCCCTACATGTATCTTGGCCCCCATGCAGGTCCAAGTTCTCCCAATCGATCTCCTTGTGGTTAAAGTCACCCATGATCAGGAGCTTTGTCCTGCATGCATGACCTCTTCTGGCCACTCTAGCCAGTGTGTCAACCATCACTCTATTGCTCTCGTCGTACTCTTGCCTTGGCCTCCTGCTGTTCTGTGGTGGGTTATACATCACTGCTATTACCACCTTGGGACCTCCAGAGTGAAGTGTTCCCGCTATGTAATCACTTTCTTCTCCGCTGTCTCCTCTCTCCAGCTCATCAAAATTCCAGCGATTTTTGATCAGCAATGCCACTCCTCCAACCCCCCCTGTTCCCTTTGTCTTTCCTCAGGATTTGGTATCCCGTTGGAAAGATGGCATCTGTTATCATATCTGTAAGCTTGGTTTCTGTGAGAGCTATGATGCCCGGTGATGCCTCTTTGACTCTTTCATGCCACTCCTCCCACTTATTTGTTATTCCATCAGCGTTTGTGTACCATACCTTCAGTTTCCTTTCCAACACTGTGGTTTGGGGGGCCTGTGAGGGTGGGAGACCTGGTAGCATACTGTGGGATTCTATAGCTCGGTGTTGGGTGGAGGCTGTGGGTATGGATTGTAGTGTGTGTTGGGATGGTGTGATAGGTTGTATGGTTCTGAGAATAGTTGTGTGTGTGTGTGTGTGTGTGTGTGTGTGTGTGTGTGTGTGTGTGTGTGTGTGTGTGTGTGTGTGTGTGTGTGTGTGTGTGTGTGTGTGTGCGTGTGTGTGTGTGACTCAACAATCAATATTTGCACCAATAACTCACTACAGTTGTGACCGGGTGTGGAAGTGTGAATTGCTCATTACTCTAAAATTTGTTCATGATTGTAGCCATGTATAAACGCAAGTAACCATTCTTACAGTATTCATTACCTTTGTAACTTGTGAGTTCATTACCTTGTACCTAGTTCAGCCATCAAAACTTTGGGGCCCAGTCCCTGGACCCATTATGTACCTCTGTAATCTGTAAATACCTTTGTAACTTGTCATGATTGTGACTAGACCTACCTGGAGTTCATTACCTTTGTAAATTGTGAGTTCATTACCTTTGTAAATTGTGAATTCATTACCTCTGTAACTTGCTCAGCTATCAAAACTTTGGAGTCCAGTCCCTGGACCAATTATGTACCTCTGTAATCTTTTGACTACCGCCCACAGGATGGGTATGGGGTGCATAATAAACATATTAAACTAAAACTTAGGTCCGATGCCTGGAGAGAGTTTTGGGGGTTAACGTCCCCCGCGGCCTAGTCCATGACTAGGCCTCGTGGTGGATCAGAGCCTGATCAACTAGGCTGTTACTGCTGGCCGCACGCAAGCTGACGTACGAACAATTACAAAAATGGCACAATACCGTGACTGGAGCGATACACAAATAACCCACACATAGAAGAGAGGAGCTTACGACGACGTTTCGGTCCGACTTGGACCATTTACAAAGTCACACTAACGAGAAGTACGAACGAACGAACGAAAGTTCAGGTAAAATCCCAAATGGGATGAGCGGGGAAGACGGGACTGACGAAGAATAGTGCTGGAGAGGAGTGTTCTTAGTCGTAGAAATAGAGCCAGCGCTTAACCCAGCAGCGAAGGCGGTCGTGGGACAGATATTGAGAAGAGAAATTCAGGTTCTTCTGTTGGGAGTCCGGTGGGGTGAGCGGGGAGGACGGGACAGGCGAAGATTAGCGCTAGAGAGGAGTGTAGAATTGAGCCGTGTCTTAACCCTAAAGCTAAGGCGAATGTGGGTCAGAGAATGGTACCTGTCACAGAAAATACCTGTCAGAGAATCCAAGGTTATTTGTAAATAGGGTTAGGAGCAGGATCATGCAATGAGTAGAAAAGGTTGTGTTGGTTTGTGGGTCTGCGAATGTCTTCGTCAAGGAGAGAGGTCCAGTAGTCGTGTCGTGTCTCAAGTCTGTCTATCTGTCTGTCACTGAGCGTCTTCCAGTACAAATTCAGCGCAGGGATGTCTAATTGGGCATGGAGAGACTCGCTTGTGGCGAAGTCCTCCCATCTGACATCAAGCACCCAGTGCAGCGCCTTGTTCTGGACACGCTGCAGTTTAAGTAAGTTTGTTTTTGCTGCAAGAGAGAGGGCTAGAGGAAAGTTATCAGGGGACGTATTAGGGATTTGTAGAGGTGTAGTTTGGTGCATTGAGAGGCATGTTTCAGCTTGTAGAGGCCCGCAAGAGCCCTACTAGCTATTGCATGCCTTGAGTGAATCTGTCCGTGTAAACGAAGAAGGTAGTCAAGATTAAAGCCAAGGACAGTGACAGATTGTGTGATGGAGATCTAAGTGCGGGTGTCAGCTGTTCTAAGCTCGACAGGTAATGGAGGATCACGTTTCCTGTAGTTAAAATATGTAATGCTGGATTTATCTGCATTGGTTTTTGATCCTCCATTTTTGTTCCCAGATGGCTATCCTGTCGACCTCGCTTGCCTTTTGTGTATCCACATGCTCTCGCGCTACCGTCCACAGGATGGATATGGGGTGCACAATAAACTAGCCACTTCGGTGGCAAAATCTAATCTAATCTGTCGACCTCGTTTTGTGTTTTGTGTGTGAGTGTATCTATATTGGCATGAGTGATAAGTTGTGTAATGTCGTCTGCATAGGCTAGTGTGATGGAGTTGTGGTATACAGGTGTTGGAATGACGTTAGTGTATAAAATGTAGAGGGTAGGGGAGAGGACAGATCCCCGGGGTACTCCACTTTGTGTGAAGCTTCAGGTAAAGCCTTGGAATTTGTTTCCTTTCCCCTTTTGGGAA
>NW_026473979.1:0-11777 GCF_026875155.1 Cherax quadricarinatus
AAACACCCCCCCGCACACAACACCACACAACACACACACACACAACAAAACCCACACTAAAACACATAAAACCACAACACACTCCATCTATACACACGCACATATGTACAAAAATTTTTGATCCATTTTTATATGCATTTTCCCCTCACGGTTGTTAAAATTATGTTTGTGTTTCAAAATAAAGTCGAGAAGGTTTGGGTAGAAAAAAATCAGACTTCCTCAAGTTAGGGAACTCAGGAACTTTATATATTTCAATATTCTGATGAAGAATGTTGGTTCTCGCCATTTTGAAGACATCCACTAGACATCTTCTAGACCATCAGAAAACATTATCCCCCTCAACAGACTATAAACATTATGGGGTGAAAATAAAAACTAGCAGCTGGGGATATTCGATCCCTTGACATGGACAACTAATATGGTGGCTCTTACCCACTGGTCAGTGCGTCTCCGACTTACTAAGATTCTACATTATGATGTCATGTTCTGTGATGTGTAAATGTCAGCAGAATTATAAAATTAATGTTGTATTGTAATGAGCTGCGATGTTTAATTGTCAGTATATATTATACCTTGAATGGTGTACCACACAATGTTGTTTCTTCAACATTAATGTTTATGCCATTAAGAATACTTAATGTTTAAGGAGTATTTTCGTTGTAATAACTGGTAAAATAATTATTTTTCTGTTGGGTTAAATTTCTTAAAAAGTTTTGTGATTCATAAATCAATATAAAATTTTAGACTTACGTTTTTCAGAAGTGTTGAGAAAAATAACATAAAAAAGGAAACCAAAAGTATTTTTTAGAAAATAAAGCATTTGAGATTGGCAAGAGTTTGGAAGAAAGTTGAGGAGTATCAAGAGCTCTGGAAGAAAGTTGAGGATTGGCAAAAGTTCTGGAAAGAAGTTGAGGAGTATCAAGAGCTCGAGGAAGAAAGTTGAGGATTGGCAAGGTTCTGGAAGAAGTTGAGGAGTATCAAGGCTCTGGAAGAAAGTTGAGGAATTGGCAAAGTTCGGAAGAAAGTTAGGAGTAACAAGAGCTCCGGAAAAGTTGAGAGTATTAAGAGCTTTTGGAAGAAAGTGAGGAGTTTAAGAGCTCCGGGAAGAAAGTGAGAGATTAAGGCTCCGGAAGAAAAGTTTAGGAGTATTAAGGCTCCGGAAAGAAAGGTGAAGGAGTATAAGAGGCACCGGAAAAATCTGATAGTACTAAGAGCTCCACAAAAAAAGCTGAGGAGTATTAAAGAGCTCCGGAAGAAAGCTGAGATATCAGAACTCCGGAAGAAAGCTGAGGAGTATCAAAGCTCTAGAAGAAAGCTGAGGAGTATAAGAACTCCCAATAACAACTTGACGAAATAATAAAATAAGAAGCAAGGGACGATAAGTTGATCCACTGTAAACAAAAGTATAATACTTCTTGGTCTTGTTGGAAACATAAACATAACAAAACAAGTTTAACTAAACATGAATGTGGATGCAGATTTGAAGACAAATTTAACACACTAAATCGTTGGGATCGGTGCGATCCAGATGGTTATGACCAGAGAACATAGAATGGAGGAACACTGCAGAAGGTCTACTGGCCCATACAAGGCAGGTCATTATCAAAATGACCTCTACCCATAGCTAGCTACCCAAATATTTACTCTCGTACCCAATGACAAATCACACCCAGTCCCATCCCCACTCATATTTGTCCAATCTCGTTTAAACCCTCCCAAAGTCCTAGCTTCTATCACCCACTGGGAAGACTGTTCCACACATCCACAACTCTGTTAGAAACCAGTACGTACCTATGTCCTTTCTAAATCTAAAATTATCCAACTTTAATCCATTTCTTCTGGTTTTTACCTGTTCGAACACCCTCAGTACTTTATTAATTCTCCTTTGTTTATGCCCGTCATCCACTTAACACTTCAGTTATATCTCCCTCAGTCTACTCTCATCCAGAGAGTGAGATTTAAGGCTTAAAGTCTATCTTTATATACGGAGTTCATTACCACAGTAAATCGTTTTAGTCCATTCTTCTCTTGGGTATGTTCTCCATGAGTCTATGTCCATCCTGAAGTAGGGGACCAAAACTGAACAGCATAAATCTAAAAATGAGGCCTCACTAGTGATGTGTAGAGCTGTAAAATACTTTAACTCTGTTACTTACACTTCTTGATATAAATTCCAAGTAATCGTTATCCTTGTTGTAACACACTAAGACACTGCTGTCTTGGCTTAGATTCTGCTTACTATTGACTCCCAAGTCATGATTAACAATGGTAGTACATAATGAATTAGTATAGTAGTAGTAATGATAATAGTAAGTATAGTATAATGAAGAATACAATAATGTTAATTCTAATCAGTAAGTCTATGCTCTTCTTCCTATTAAATAATCATGAATGTGTGTCCGGCACAAATGAGTAAAAATTTTTATTCAGCATTTCAGTCGACTTTATCACAGGAATGTTTGGAATAAGTAAGAGATATTTTCATGGGGGGGGGGGGGGGGGGGGGGGGGGGGGGGGGGGGGGGTTTTTCTTAGCTGTGTACAATCCTTGCCTGTACAGTAAGATCGTAGGATGGGAAGAAAGCTTTTCCGTAACTAAATTCCCTCACTCTACAGACAGTTGCCAAAGATAGCTAGAATGTAGGTATCCCGTCTCAGGCGACAAGCCTGTTATACACCCTTGTGATGCCTTTTACAAAATTCCCAAACAGTATGGATAGAAAGAACTCTGTTTAAAGCCAAACCAGAAATATTCGAGCTGTACTGTAAAAATATCTTATATTGTTCATTATTAATTTATCTCAGAAAATGAAAAGAGTTTATAAAATAAGGTTGATATATTACATACCAAGAGGAACCGCACCAGTACTGTGGGATCGACTGTGTGTTCTTTGCTCTTGCCAGTCCAAGCCCATAACAGCAAAGTTTTCCTTTTACTGTCCTTGCTGTTTTTAATAAATCAGTGTCACAGTTTAGTGATGTCCCCTGTGAATGACTCATCCAGCACATCTGTCATCAGACAAAAAATGTGGAGAGTTTGGTAAAATTTTGGTTATTTGGTTTCGTAATATTTTTTGTAAACCTATATTGTAATAAAAAAAATCACCAGTCTCGTTCTTCCTTTCTTATGTTTTCTTATGTGCTGATTTCTCTTGGTAATAGGGTATTGGTGAGTGGAAACAGTCTGCTAGTAGGTATCGAAGCTAAAACCTTGGGTAATTCAAATTTAGGTTGATAAATACATGATGAGAGGGTTGGATTTGAATCGGCTTGCACATGAGTAAATAGGATTAACAAAGGTTATTGCTTGGTTGCAGTTATACGTTAGTGGGTTGATTTGTGAAGGACCTGCCTAGTATGGGACCAACAGGCTATCGCAGTGTCGCCTTTCTATTTCTTACTACTACTACACTAATGTTATTCATCTTCCTGTAATATTCACCAGGAAACACATTTTTCCCAACAATTTCTATATAAAAATTCTCTCCAAATCTTGCACTCACATTCATCATGTTTATAATTGTTTTTGTAAGGAAACTGTCATTACTGGTAAACACCTTACCGACTGTCACGAAGTGTTACATAACTGGTAACACTTACTGACCAAGTTACTGAAGTGTTACATAACTGGAACACCTTACTGACAGTAATGAAGTGTTACATACTGTAACACCTTACGACAGTTACGTGGTGTACATAACTAGTAACACCTTACTGACAAACACTCATGTGTTACATTAACTGGTAACACCTAAACTGACGGTCAACTGTGGTGTTACAAGTTAACTAGTAACACCTTACTGACAATCACTCATTGTTTACATAACTGGTAACACCTTACTGACAGTCACTGAGGTGTTACATAACGGTAACACCTTACGACAGTCACTGTGTGTTAGATAACTAGTAACCACCTTACTGAACAATTACTCAGGTGTTACCATATCTGGTAACAACCTTACTGACCGTCACTGGAGGTGGTTACAAAACGGAACAAACCATACTGACAGCACTGTGGAGGTTACATATAACTGGTAACACCTTACTGTACAATAATCAGAGGTGTTTAACATAACTGGTAACACCTTTACTGACAACACTCAGGTGTGTACATAACTAGTAACACTACTGACAATCACTCAGGTGTTACTAACTGTCATAACTGGTACCCTTACTGACAGTCACTTCAGGTGTTACGTAACTGCTGACACTCTCCTGGCCGACATCCCTCCTGCCGACACGTCGCCTGCCGACACGTCTCCTGGCCGACACGTCTCCTGCAAAGACGTCTCCCTGCTGACAACGTCTCCTTGCCATCACGTCTCCTGTCGACACTCCTCCCTGTCTGACACGTCTCCTGTCTGACACGTCTCCCTGACTGACACGTCCTCCTGTCTGACACGTCCCCTCCTGAACTGAGACACGTCTCCTGGCAACACGACTCCTGGCTGACACGTCTCCTGGCCGACAACGTCTCCTGGCCGACACGTCCCTCCTGGCGATACGTCTCCTGGACACACTCTCTGGCCGACACTCTTCCTGCCGATACGTCTCCTGGCGATACGTCCCCGGCCGATACTTCCCGGCCCAGACGTCTCCTGGCCAGGACGGCTCCTGGCAAAGACGTCTCCTTCCAAGACGTCTCCCTGGCTGACACGTCTCCTGGCCAACACGTCTCCTGGCCGACACGTCTCCTGCCGACAAGTTTCCTGGCCGATACGTCCTCCTGGCCGACATACGTCTCTTGCCGACACGTCTCCTGGCCGACACGTCTCCTGGCCGAAACTTCGCCTCGCCGGACACGTTTCCTGGCCGATACGTCCCTGGCCGATACGTCTCCTGGCCGACACTCTCCTGCCGATACCTTCCTGCAGACACTCTCCTGGCCAACACGTCTTCCTGCAAAGACGTCTCCTTTCCAAGACCGTCTCCTGCTGACAACCTCCTGGCTGACACGTCTCCTGGCCGACACGTCTCCTGGCCGACAACAAGTCTCCTGCCGACAACGTTGCCGTGGCCGACAAGTCTCCTGGCCGACAGATCCTGGCTGATACGGTCTCCTGGCCGACGCGTCCCTTGGCCGAACACTCCTCCTGCCCGACACGTCTCCTGGCCGATACTTCTCCTCGCCGACACGTTTCCTGGCCGATACGTCTCCTGGCCGACACGTCTCCTGGCCGATACGTCTCCTGGCAGACACGTCTCCTGGCCAACACGTCTAATGGCCAGCGCGTCTCCTGGCCGATGCGTCTCCTGGCCGACACGTCTCCTGGCCGACGCGTCTCCTGGCCGACACGTCTCCTGGCCGACAAGTCTCCTGGCCGACAAGTCTCCTGGCCGACACGTCTCCTGGCCGACAAGTCTCCTGGCCGACAAGTCTCCTGGCGGACACGTCTTGTTAATGTCTCAGATAAACTTCCATTAATGAATTTCATCTAATGTACAAAGTAGTTTAGGTGGAAAATTTGTGACCTTTAATATTGATATATAATGCACATCGATCAGTCGGTAGGAGAAATAGGAAATAAAATGCATAAATTCAAGATAAGTGGATTAAAATAAGTTAGGATGTGAAAAGTGGTCATAATAAGTGGTGTATGCACTGGGGAAGAAGAGGAGGTAGAGGAGAGAGATTTTGGAAGATAGATTAAGCGAGTGTGTAGAACTTTTGACCAGTGAGAGAATAATTGTGGTAGGGGACCTGAAATGCTACAGTGGAGAGAACATTTAGAGAAGGGTTGTGATAGGTTTTGGGGTGCCCAAATGGTATAAATCTGTATGGAGGGAAGGCGGGTAGGAGTTCGGTCTAGGAAGGGTTGAAGGAGGGTAATGGACGTTTTGTCAGCCAGGGACTTAGATACTTCCAGCCAGCATGCGTGAGTGGTATTACATAGGACCGAATGGAGACAAGGTGTTTTTACGACTTGACATCTGTTGGAGTTTGAGCAAAGTAAACATTATGAAGGGATTCAGGAACCTGGCTGACCGACTTGACTCCTGGAGGTGAGGAGTACAGTGCGACACTCTGAAGAAAGGTGTTAAGGGTTGCCGTATATAACTGTAATGCAAGCCGCACCTCTGTCAAGACAGTGATGGAGTGGAATGATGAAGTTTTTTATTTTCGGCCACACCTGCCTTGGTGGGAGACAAGCCGAGGTGTTAGAATAAAAAAAAATTAATGAAAAATTAATTCAGGCCTTTCAATTAAATAAAATATAGTGGATATTATCTGTTTTCCTCACTTAATATTAATTGCTTCAAGTTAATTACAAAAAAAAAAAAAATAAAATGAAACGCGAAATCAAACCACTTACAACGTGATATAAGTCAGACCTGCTGGTCTCTGCCTTACAAAGTTTGCATGTAACCTGAAAGTTACAGACAAAAAGAATCACTTCTTGTTCATTAAGTTTATGATTTGTAAAACAGGACAGATTTATGAAGAAACATAACACGCGTAAAATGGTAATACAGGAAAGAACAAAGCAAAATAGCACAAGGCAAACATTCCTTGAGGGAAGAGCATACGACTATCAGTCGATAGTCAAGAAGTTTCTAGCAAGAAAAGATAAGACCAAGCTCACTGTTACAGAGAGCCATCAAGCACATCAATTTGTACAATTTATTCAGCAATCCACTCTAAATATTTTTTATGAAAAGAACAGTGTCAAGTCTACTCCTAAGATATTCAGGATTTGCTGCCAAGCTGTTTAGAACAAGAAGTTTCCAGTATAAACCAACAGTCAGAAAAACTGAGCATCCTGAACTACTACATCCAAGAAAGTTTGTACTTAAGTCAACGCAAAAACTATATAAAACAACTCCAGCGACTCCTAAAGAAAACAAATATGTTCCATATATCATGCAGGAGAAAAGTGAACATTTAGTTATCATAATCTCCGGTCCTAATAAATTAGACAATTAGTTCTCAAAACAAGACATAGAGGAATGGAAAAGTCTTCGTTAAGACTGTGACTTTCTTTACACATGGAAGACCTGGCGTTATTTTCCAGGTTTCCAGGTAGAATATTGGAACGCAGGAGACCTGTGAAATATAGACAGGCGAGTCCTGCTTTCTTTCAGTCTATGACCCCTAAAGGAAGGTTCCTTGATGTTGGTGAGGGGCTCTTGATTTAGGGAATTGGATCTGTGCTCCAGTTCCCCGAATTAAGCCTGATTGCCTTCCACATCCCCCCCCCCCCGGCGCTGTATAATCCTCCGGGTTTAGCGCTTCCCCCTTGATTATAATAATAATTTCAGTCTCTGAAAAATCAAGAAAAATATAGAAAAGTAGAAACAAAGTAATTCTCTTTCTTTTTTGGCAGGTTATATTTTTGTTTATCTTTCCTTAAAACTTATAATAATATAATCTTTAGCAATGTTAAGAACAGATTCTTTATAACTGATCTTCTATGATTTTGTACAATGTTTGATGATGAAGTTAACTCTGATACTAGACGTGAAGAACTGATGTTTCAATGAATCAATTAATAAATAAATATATGTATATAATTTTCTAAATATCATCATTTTTTTTAAAATACTGTAATATACTGTACCGTCCATCACACTCTCGGCTATAACAATGTTTCAGTAAACGAAGAAAGTCTGAGGTGGACGTTGAAGTTGTGAACCCCAAACACAATATTTCCTCAATAGAGGAATTTAACTTTTCAAGAGCAACCAATTCACGAAGCACTGTCTGTATATGATTTTATATCACTATATACCAAAAGAATATAATTATTAGGGGAGGACACACAAAAATTTTTGCCCTATTATTACAAACTTCCTGACTCACTGAAACATAGAGCAGCCAGACAAGAAGAACTATCTAGCCCAGGCTACCATGGAGACGACACTCATTGTAATTTTTGAATTCTACTGTTAATGTTTCATATTTAATTATTTCTTGCTGTTGGATGTTCTGCATAATACTATATATATATGTATGGTTTGTATACCTTCTTGTACTCGTCGTAGCATGTGGTTTGGGAGTATTTCGGTGTATACGTTATGGTTGTTTAATCTTTCTAGTGGTTTACACAACGTAACAATACCCTGGCAACACTGTTCTCCCTCCTACACCCTGTCCATCTGACTTTTTAAATCGATAAATACAAGAGACCTGATACTTTTCTTTATACAAGTATTCAACTACGAACTTCTGCTTTGAAGAGGAAACTTCATTCGACGTTTCGGTTTGTTTTGAATCTTTGTCAAGCAGAGATAATACACAAAGAGACTTTAACCTACAGTTTCTTCTCTACTGTGTTTAGCTTAATTGTGAATTATTCCAGCCAAGGTATTTACGACTTTTTGTTTGGCCACATTGTTTTTAATGTAAACACTGTAATCCACGTATCGCATTCCTTTCCAGTTTCACGTTTGTTCTCCCTAGTTATCGTACTTTGGCATAAGAATTATGAAATTTCTTGCAAACAAGGACACAGAGGCATGAAGAAACTTGACACTGACAATCTCTCACTTGGAGATCAAGCCGCCTGAGCAAATATATAGGCGGAGTGAGAACCGTAAAGTGAGGTGGGTACCGAGACTTGAGAATAGCCGGAAAGGTTAACCGTGGAGTTCACACAAACTTGTGTTAAAGCCCGGGAAGATTCAGCTCTCTGGGCCCTCCATCCATTGCACTGATTTGATAAAAACTCTTTAAAGAACGAAACGTTATCACAATAAATTCTTTCTTTTGCTCTGTCACCTGCAACCTTAATTCAACATTATGGACAGGGATTTGTATCCACTTCGGAGCACTACGCCTGAAGATCACGTTTCACAACACAGAAATTTTGTTTAATTCTTTGCATTTGGTAACAACTGAACCTGAGATCAAGGACTGTAACTCGCGTTTTTTAGAACCAAAATTATAGACCTGGACTTGGGGTCTTGAGTCCTGACACCTTGGACCCGAGCATGTAAGTGAATTGTTATGGCAAGAGAATAGGAAAAAGAGAGAGAGAGAGAGAGAGGAAGAGAGAGAGAGAGAGAGGGGAGAGAGAAGAGAGAGAGAGAGAGGGGACTTTCTTGGGCCAAAGGCTTGGCCAAGGCGTCCCCGGGCTGACACGTCTCCTGGCCAACCCCGTCTCCTGGCCGACACGTCTCCTGGCCGAAAAGTCCCCTGGCCGACACGTTTCCTGGCCGAAAAGTCCCCTGGCCGACACGTTTCCTGGCCGATCGTCTCCTGGCCGACTCGTCTCTTGGCCGACACGTCTCCTGGCGGACACGTCTTGTTAATGTCTCAGATAAACTTCCATTAATGAATTTCATCTAATGTACAAAGTAGTTTAGGTGGAAAATTTGTGACCTTTAATATTGATATATAATGCAACATCGACAGTTCTGGTAGGAGAAATAGGAATATAAAATGCATAAATTCAAGGGTATGTGGATTAATATAAGGGTCGGATGTTGATAAAGTGGGGTCCATAATAAGTGTGTATGCACCTGGGGAAGAGAGGAGTGTAGAGGAGAGAGATTTTGGAAGATGTTAAGCGAGTGTGTAGGAACTTTTGAACCAAGTGAGAGAGTAATTGTGGTAGGGGACCTAATGTCTTTGGGGAAAAAAACATTTAGAGAAGGTGTGTTAGGTAAGTTGGGGTGCCAAATGTATAAATTGTAGTGGAGGAAGGCGGGGTAGGAGTCGGTTTTGGGAAGGGTTGAAGGATGTATGGCGTTTTGTCAGCAAGGGACTTAGACTTCCAGCCAGCATGCGTGAGTGTATTACATAGGAGCGAATGGAGACAAGTGGTTTTTACGACTTGACATTCTGTTGGAGTTTAAGCAAAGTAACATTTATGAAGGGATTCAGGGAAACTGGCAGACGGACTTGACCCCTTTGGGTAGGGTACAGTTCGTACACTCTGAAGGAAGGGGGGTTAATGTTGCAGTTTTATACTGTAATGCAAGCGCTCCTTGGCAAGCAGTGATGGAGTGAATGATGAAAGTTTTTCATTTTCGGGCCACCCTGCCTTGGTGGGAGACAGCCGATGTGTTAATAAAAAAATATTATGAAAAATATTCATGCCTTTCAAATTAATAAGAATATAGTGATATTATCTGTTTTCTCAGCTTAATATTATTGCTCAAGTTAATTACAAAAAAAAATAAAATGAAACGCGAAATCAAAACACTTACAACGTGATATAAGTCAGACCTGCTGGTCTCTGCTTACAAAGTTGTGCTGTAACCTGAAAGTTACAGACAAAAAAAATCACTTCTGTTCATTAGTTTATGAATTTGGTAAAACAGGAAGAGTTATGGAAGAAAACATACACCGGAAAATGGTAACACAGAGAGAACAAGCAAAATAGCACAAGGCAAACATTCTTGAGGAAGAGCAACGAATATCAGTCGGAGAGTCAAGAAGTTCTAGCAAGAAAATAAGAACCAGCTCCCTGTTTATAGAGAGCCATCAAGCACATCAATTTGTGACAATTATTTCAGCAATCACTCTAAATAAGTTAAGAAAAGAACAGTGTCTAGTCTACTCCTAAGATATTCATGGATTTGCTGGCCAAGCTGTTTAGAACAAGAAGTTTCCAGTATAAACCAACAGGTCAGAAAAACTGAGCATCCTGACTACTACATCCAAGAAAGTTCGTACTAAGTCAAGCAAAAACTATTATAAAACAACTCCAGCGACTCCTAAAGAAAACAATATTTTCCATAATATCATGCAGGAGAAAAGTGAACATTTAGTTATCATAATCTCCGGTCCTAATAAATTAGACAATTAGTTCTCAAAACAAGACATAGAGGAATGGAAAAGTCTTCGTTAAGACTGTGACTTTCTTTACACATGGAAGACCTGGTGTTATTTTCCAGGTTTCCAGGTAGAATATTAGAACGCAGGAGACCTGTGAAATACAGACAGGCGAGTCCTGCTTTCTTTCAGTCTCTGACCCCTAAAGGAAGGTTCCTTGATGTTGGTGAGGGGCTCTTGATTTAGGGAATTGGATCTGTGCTCCAGTTCCCCGAATTAAGCCTGAATGCCTTCCACATCCCCCCCCCCAGGCGCTGTATAATCCTCCGGGTTTAGCGCTTCCCCCTTGATTATAATAATAATAATTTCAGTCTCTGAAAAATCAAGAAAAATATAGAAAAGTAGAAACAAAGTAATTCTCTTTCTTTTCGGGGAAAGGGTTTTTATTTTTGTTTATCTTTCCTTAAAATTAAAAATATAATCTTTAGCATATGTTAAGAACAGATTCTTTATAAGTGATCTTCTATGATTTTGTACAATGTTTGATGATGAAGTTAACTCTGATACTAGACGTGAATAACTGATGTTTCAATGAATAATGATAAATTAAATATATTGTATATAATTTTCTAAATATCATCATTTTTTTTAAAAATACTGTAATATCTGTACAGTCCATCAACACACTCGGCTATAAAAAATGTTTCAAGTAAACGAAGAAAGTTCTGAGTGGACTTGAGAGTTTTTGAACCCCAAACACAATTTTCCTCAAAAGAGGAAATTTAAACTTTTCAAGAGCGCCAAAACACATGTTGATAGTTTTTTTATCATATAACAAAAAGATTAATTTAGGGGGGGACCACACAAAATTTGGCCCTATAATTACAACTTTTCCCGGATCACTGGAAAATAGAGCACCCGCAAAAAGTATTTCTAGCCGGTACCCTGAGACGACACTCTTGTAATTTTTATTCTACTGTTAATGTTTCATATTAATTATTCTTTGTGGATTTTTCTGTAATACTAATTTTTATATGATGTTTGTATACCTTTTTTTT
>NW_026473980.1:0-10995 GCF_026875155.1 Cherax quadricarinatus
ATTTCCTTTTTGGAGGGGTTTTCCTTTAGTGTTGTAAGCGGAACATTTGCAGCTCTGTTTCCAAACTGAATGAAATAGGTTTTGTCAGTATTGAGGGTAAGTTTGTCATCATCCAGGTAGATATTTTCTGCAATTCAGCATTAACAGTGTTAGCCAGTATGACTGGGTTTGGGTGAGAGAAGACGTATGTAGTGTCGGCTGCAAATAATATGGGTTTGAGTAGTGATGCAATCGGTACGTCATTGATGTAAATGAGAAAGAGGAGTAGGCCAAGGACGCTTCCTTGTGGGACACCGACTGTGATTGGTTGAGTAGAAGAGTTTGCACCATTTGTTTACACATATTGGCTTCTTTTACTAAGGTATGACTAGGTAGTTGAGGGAGTGCCCGCTTATGCCATAGTGTGTTAATTTAATGTGCAGCAAATCATGGTCAACTGTATCAAAAGCTTTACGTAAATCAGTGAAGATTCCCAGGGGACTTCTTTCTTCTCGAGGGCCGTGTATATTAGTTCTAGCATGTGTATAATAGCATCATTTGCACTTTCATTAGTCCTGAATCCAAACTAACAGGGGTTTAGTATGTTGTGAGAGACGCGGTAGGAATAGATCTGTCTGAATTTTTCAAAGATTTTAGAGAGTAGAGGTAGGTTAGATATTGATCTATAGTTATTCAAGTCAGTTTGATCACCACCTTTGTGGCTCGGGGTGACCCTCGCTATTTTGAGAATTGCTGGAAAGGTAGAGGATTAGGTGGATTTGTTAAAGAGTGTTGCAATAATTGGTGACAGTATTTGGGATGCTTTTTTGTACATAAAAGGTGGTAAATTATTTATGTCCCCTGCCTTGTTTTTAAGGGTGTTGAGCGAGAGACTTTTGTTGGGTTGGTTGGGGCTAGGAATAGCATATTCGGGTAGGTACCCGTTAGTCTGATGGACGGGTGTTTGAGTTTGGTATTTTGCTCGCTAGATTCTTTCCTATGGTGGAGAAGTAAACATTGGGTCTGCTGTTTCAGTTGGCGTGAGTAGGGGTTCGTCTGATTTTTTTAATTTGATTATTTTGTTTTTGGATAACTTTTCAGTTCCTAGAATTTCGGATAGGGTTTTCCAGGTCTTTTTCATATCACCTTTTAAGTTATGTAATCTGTTTTCATAATACAATTTTTTTGACCTATCAGGCTGGTAAGGGTTGACGAGTAACGTTTAGAATGGTCTCTAGTTATTTGACCTATACTGTTTTTCATGTAGGTGCTTTGTGTTAATGGAGTTAAGGATGCTGGGTGTTAGCCAGGGACTGTTCAGTCTCTTAGCTGTGATTTGTTTAGTTTTTTTTAGGGCAATGCTTGTTATAGAGGTAGTGGGTTTATTTTAGAAAATTATTAATATATTCATTCGTATCTGTATATGTTTCAAGCTCATTGTGCCAGTCAACGTTATTCATAGCTGTTATAAAGTTATTAACAGCTGTCTCGTTATGTAGTCGAAAGGTAACTTTAGTAGTGTCTTGTTATGAGAAAGGTAGGGTAGTGGTCTGTGGTGTTGTCTGTGATTATGCCCGATTTTAAAGATATTGTGTTAGTCCAGATGCGGTCTGGAGGTTAGTACACCAAACGGGGAGTAGAATGAAATAAGCTCTGAGGCACCCACACATATGTCTTCGGATCACGGTAAAACACCTAGCTCTGCTGAGTGCATGATCTTTGAAGGATTAAGTGGTCCTGTGGGTTAGAGCATCATGTGATTTTTTCGCTCGCCATAAGGCAGGCCAAAAGAGTTCAAATCCTTGGCTAGTCGCAGTGTTGTTATTGATCAATACCACTCATTTGTGGGTACAATAATATAAAATACTGCTTGAGGCTAGTACACCAAAGAGGGAGAATGAAATTAGCTCAGTGGCACCCACACTGCTGTATGTCCTCGGGTCACGGTAAAACACCTAGCTCTGCTGGATGCGTGATTCTTGTAGGATTTGGTGGTCCTGTGGGTTAGAGCGTCATGTGGTTTTCGCTCACCATAAGGCAGACCAAAACAACATGGGTTTGAATCTTTGGCTAGTCAGTTTTTTTTATTAACAGTCGTTTCCTACCAAAGCAGGGTGGCCCAAAAAAGAAAAACTTTCATCATTCACTCCATCACTGTCTTGCCAGAGGCATGCTTACATTATAGTTAGAAAACTGCAACATTAACACCTGTTGTGGAAAATTTTATAGGGTGCTTACCTGTATGTACCTCAACATTATATACATACCAGTAATCTCATTGGGAGACAACCATATTGTTTACCGTAGTCACCCCGTGTAGACATGTGAGAAAACTTAACCACCCCTGGTTGCGGCAAGTGGTTCCTTCGACCTCGCAATCTTATCCATATCTATCCGAGACCAGTATGGATTGGATAGCACCCACAAGTACGGTGCTACTAATTAATTGTGGACTGTATAGATTATATTAGTTAAACTGAATGAAGGGGGGGGGGGTAGGATACACCTGGATACATCCATCAAGGAAAAACATTTGTACATTTAAACCCACCACTTACCAGATGTTCTCTGGTGGTCACTTGATGTAGGGATCACTCATAACCTATCCAAATTTCAACATAACCTAACTGGCCAGCATCAGTCTGTTATAACTAGAAGGGTTACTTAACTGTGGGTGATTGATACTCCTTATTTCCTCCTTTTACCAATCTCATTTCGAAGTCCTGCTACACCGACACGGTTCTTATTTCCCGCAGGACGAGGTTCCGTCGGTTCGTCCCGGTTAGAAGTCGTGATTCCATAAATCTTCATTATCCCCGGTACGAGTCACACATTCACTGGGAGCAGGGCGATCTATTTCACATCCCGCATTCTCTTAACTCAACGTTATTATCATTAATTACATTGCAATTCACAAGACGATTTGATGTCTCATAATTATTATACACATTAGAGATCACTCCATTAAGATCTGAGACCTATGAGTGATGATTAAACCAAGGGAAATTTTCCCCAGGACACAGTCCATAGTGAGGGCGCCAGTCACCCGCCCAATACCCTTTTTCCCATCATTTTACCACTTTATTACGGTGGTCCCATAAATCACGTTCCCTCACTCTCCACCAGGAACAGTTACGACATTTCCTATTATGAAATGAGGCCTATATTAATCCTTAGGCCGCCGTGAATGCCAATTTTGTGGTTCCATGCTTTCCCAGCCTCCTCACCACATTCAAAACACTCCCGCTACCCCCATGGCCCGAGTCGCCCCAAACCCCCCGCACATCCGCGCATGCGCAAAGGGAACTCTTGGTTCTACTCTATTTTCAAATACATTTTTGACCCATATAGACACATTAAACACCTATTAGGCACTATAGTTTCGGAAAATTAAAATATTTTCCACACCTGTCCTTCAAAGTGCCGGCACTGTACTTCCCATCTCTAAGAATCGAGTCCGGCCTGCCGGTTTCCCTGAATCCCTTCATAAGTGTTACCTTGCTAACACTCCAACAGCAAGTCCTAAAAACCACTTGTCTCCATTCATTCCTATCTAACATGCTCACACACACTTACAGGAAGTCCAAGCCCCTTGCACACAAAACCACCTTTACCCCCTCCAACCTTTTCTAAGCTGACCTCAACCCCACCTTCCCTCCAATCACTTGCATCAGGATAATAAAAGTCTTAATGTAATCTGAATAAATTTATTTTCACATATCTAAAACCATCCTGTCTTTAAACTGGACTCCTCTTTAAACAAGTTATTAAGCCATTACACAGCTTTCAGTACAGTATATCACAATCGATGCAGAGGCAACACTCAACTATCCTGTGCTAAGCTGGTGAAGCATATATATATATATATATATATATATATATATATCTATTTTTAACCATAGGAAGCACTCATTACATAAAATGACTTCATATATTTGCATCAAAGTCTATAATCTAACAATGACAGCATAAAAATAATCTTAAAGATAACTGTAGGGGTATTACAGTTTTAAACACATTTTTGGACGATATGCATCTAAAGAAAATGGCATTTATATATAATGCTAAATATTTTATAAAGTTAAAAAATACTGAATTGAGTTGGTTGTGTGTGTTTAACAATGGCCTAAATCATATAAATATACGTGTGATAATAATGTAGTGTTAGGCCGAATCTTCACTTTGTTAGATTATTATTATTATTATAATCAAAAAAGAAGCGCTAAGCCACAAGGGCTATACAGCGCACTTTGTTAGAAAGCACTAGAAGGTTGGAAAAAAAAATTAAGTATAGTGTACAAGAGACCACTCATTTGTAGCTAGAGCTGAGCTAAGCTCATTGTGTCCCATCTTTGGTATTTATATAATTGTTCAACCACTATGTAAAGAACTTTCTAGTATCCCTTCAATGTCTTAATTTATAGCTTTGATGGTGCTAGGAAATTTGCCTTATGAATTATTTTGTATCATTAATTTTACCCATGGTTGTCTTCTCTTATTCAGTCAGAGAAGACATGGCAAATGCCTCCAGCCTTTCATTGTAACATGAATCTTCAAGAACTCAGTGTTTGTAGCTCATCTCAAAGTTTGTTTATATACAGACACCATGTAATTGCTACATATTTCAATTTTGGTTAAATGCAAACTGAATAGCCTTTTGATCATTTCCCTATTCATATATTTAATGGCTGTTTTAAAGGATGACAGCAATGCAAGAGTTCTAATTTCATTTGTGTCACCATTATTTTTTTTTTTTCCAAAAAATTGTATTTGTGGCCTGCTTTTGCTTTCTCACATATGTATTACATGGCACTTACTAGCATGTACTCATTTTATTTGCTAAGTTGTTTGGGTCATACAGCAATTTTTTTTTTTTTTTTTTTTTACCTAAGTGGCCATCTCTCACCAAGGCATGGTGACTCCTCCTCACCCCCCCCTCTCTCTCCAACAAAAAAAAAAAGAGGGGGGGAGGGGAGGACAACATTTACCATCATTCATTCAATCACAGTGTGCTGACATCACAATTCAGATTACCCTCAAACTGTAACATCCCTACCTTCCCTCCAGGCCTTAAGTTCAGCTAACAGGTTACCCTGACTCCCTTCATAAATGATACCTTGCTCACTCCAACAGAACATCCATTAAAAAAAAAAACTTTTCTCCTCTGTTCACTCTGATCCATCTTAGAAGCCTACTGGATTGAAATTGAAATGTTTTTTTTCTCTGTAAAGATTACAATGGGTGGTTTACATATTATAAAACAATTACAAAGAAGGCCACTAACATGCCTAGCAGCCTTCTTTGTAACTGTTTTATAATATGTAAACCACCCATTGTAATCTTGACCCCCCTCTTCTTTCGACTATTCTTGGGATGAGCCTAGATTTATACAACCTTTGTCAACCTATCCCTCACCATCCTATCATTCCCAAACCACCTTAACCCTCTGAACACCCTTGGTGATCCTACTTTGCCTTTTATTAATTTCTACACTCTGAATTCTCTAAATCACATTCACACCACATATTGCTCTTGAATGGGACTTTTCCATAGCATCTAGCCTCCTCACTGCAAAATTCAAAGCACATACCTCACTCCCAAATGTGCTGGTACCACTATACTGATACATTTCCTTATTTGCCTCCATAATTTACTTATCTTTCTTTCCACAGATGCCTCAACACACCCTCCTAAATTCCTCTACCACTACTTTTCCAATTAAAAAAAACTAATACTTGATATCCAATTTATCATCATTTTAAGCTTCCACCTTTCCCAAACACACACATTTTTTTTTTTTAAACTATCTGGAAGCCTTTAAACTGCTATTGTAACATCACACATCTTTGTCTAAGGCCTACTTTTGAAATAATATATTCACTTTCCTACATTCCATAACTTGAGCTCCTCAAAAAACTTATGTTAACAGCACTCGTAATGACACTATTGCAAACAAACCATACCACAGGCGGGGATAGAACCCGCGATCTGAGAGTCTCAAAACCCCAGACCATCGTGTTAGCCACTGGACCAGTTAGCCACAATAAGATTCGCCCAACTAGGTATATTTCTACACCATAAGAAGATTAGCATAGGCACCACTGTGACCACAAATGCAAGTTTTTGCAGACTAATCTCCAGCTAGCATGGCCGTGATGAACTCTAACTCAAGTCCCCTCAAAGCCGTTAACATGACAAGAAATCGTAATGACACAATTGCAATTTCGATTACGATTTCGGGAGTCACGTTAACGGCTTTGAGGGGACTTGAGCTAGAGTTCGTCATGGCCACGCTAGCTGGAGATTCGTCTGTAAAAACTTGCATTTGTGGTCACAGTGGTGCCTATGCTAACCTTCCTATGGTGTAGAAATATACCTAGTTGGGCGAATCTTATTGTGGCTAGCTGGTCCAGTGGCTAACGCGACGGTCTGGAGTTTTGAGACTCTCAGATCGCGGGTTCTATCCCCGCCCGGGGTATGGTTTACATTAACAGCACCTGTTCACCTTATTAGGTCTTCCAAAGCCCTCAATATAATAAACAACTGTTACCCTTAGCTGAGAACTGTTCATGTGTATACTTTAGTGAATACATACAATAAACACCTTCCTTTTCCTTCTAGAATCCACTTCCTTTTTATTCCATCTTTCTTTGCCTTTCATATAACACTTAATTCTATTGTACACTTTACCTGATATACACAAGAGACTTTGCCAAAACTATCTCAACCTGCATTTAACATTGATTTAATTCCATCCCTGCTGCTTCACTCTGCCAACATACATACTCCTGGCTTCTACTCCCTGCTAATACATCATATCCCTTCTTGCTGCACCTGTGAAATCATTGCCACCCTTTCAGCATCCATTCAAAATAGTTTGTCGATCTTTAATACCTGTACTTCCACACTGAACATCTCGCCACTTTTAACTAATATGTTTATGAAGGTGTGGGCTTAAAGTAATTTTATATACAGTGGAACCTTGACTTAAAAGTGTTCCAACATACGAGTTTTTCGAGATACGAACTGTTGCTCCAATTTTTTGCTGAGTTACAAGCGAGTTTCTCCCCCTTTCCTCACCCCGCACACCTCGCTTATTTATCAGTGATTTCATGCTTTAATTCCATGGACATCCTCTTTCTTCTCAGCACTGTCCTTTCTCAGTGCCCATGGTTAGAAAAAATAAATTTAGCAAAATAACTGCACAAAATGCAAGCAAACACGAAAGAAATGCTTCCACAGCGAGGTAAACAGTGGTGGTGTTCTGAAGCTCCTCCTCAGCGTCAAGGAACCTTGATGCTGGTGTGAGGGCTCTTGATCTAGGGAATTGAATCTGTGCTCCAGTTCCCTAAATTAATAATTATAATAATAATAATGAGCGAGCTTCAGAACGCTGCCACTAGTTGGCACAGTGAACGCCACAATATCAGCCGAGCTGTGCATGTGTTTGTCGCCGTGGAAGCATTTCTCGTGTTATTGCCAAATTTCTTTTTTCTAACCATGGGTCTTAAAGTGCAAAGGACAGTGCTGAGAAGAAAAAGAGGGTTATGTCCATGGAATTACAGTATGAAATCAAAGAAACGAGTGAGGTGTGCGGGTTGTTTGTAAGGCAGTACAAGCTAGTAGCAAGTAGGTTATCTTCAACCCTCCACCTCCACCAGCGTACGTACACTTTATATTATAATAAAAAAGAAGCGCTAAGCCACAAGGGCTATACAGCGCTGGTACACTTTATAAAACCAGTTTATTTCTTTACATTCTCTATTATGCTTTTATGCAATATTTCTTACTTATAAATTCATTGTTTCAGTGTTTTCCTTATGAAATTAGTGATCTAGTACAGTTAGCCTCACAAACACTCTTTTTTTCTCAAATAAGAGAGGGGAAATAGGGGAGGGGGAATGCTGCACTCCGCTCCCACCACTTGTCCAATGTAGATTTTTTTGTTTTTATGTTCTAGTTATTTATTTTGCTTATTATGTCAACAGATATTATGATAGATAAGCCGAAAGGTTGACATTAGCTCAACGAAGTTTTCGTCCTGTTTCGGGAGCAGGAATTCCCGAACAGATTAAGGGAATTTCAATTTAACTGAAATGGGAAAACTGTTTTGATTATAGCAAATTGATTATAAGCTAGGTTTCCCCTGTAGTGTGAACAATTACAGTTTCTCTTTACTGAAACACTGTATTCTAGAATTCAAAAAAAATTTCCAGGTTTTGGAAGCATTTTTGGAAAGGGGGGGGGAAAAGGCAAAACTTCAGGGAAATTTAGGGCCCAGTCACAGAAAACTATGAAAAAAGAAGGTACGTAGTGATGGGAAATTGGAAAAAAAAAAAAAATTTATCAATGGATGAAAAAAAGGGATCAAAAATACAATGGGGCTATAATAGGGGATAAAGAAAATATGCGGAAAGGTTTAATTTGAACTACATTAAAGGGGCTACCCTGAACTTTAAACTGCAAACCTATTACCAAAAAATCCTTTTATGAATAGTCTCCACACCCATAACGCTGACTTTATGCTCCTACATGCACTTCAGTAGGTGCAAGGGATGGCTTTTCTACATGAGGAGAAGGCTGAAGGCGTGTATCTTGGGTTTAAGACAATAAGATGTGAATAGTAAAGAAATACAGAAAAAATTTTTAAAGATGGTTCAGTCATTGCATCATAATTTGGGAAAAACGAGGGTTGAAGGGGTTTTAGTTATTTTTGAAAAAGCAAGATAGGGTTGACCAAACAGTTTATAAAACTAGGGAAAAAAGTTTTGTTTTACTCCAGGAAAGGTTGTAAGGGATTGTGAAGGAATTTAACCCCTTTTAGGGGGTGCAGTCACTCAAAAAGCAAGATGGTAAATTTTGGCCTAGATTTAAAAAATCAGTGTGTAGTGAGTGTGCACGTATAAAATTCGCCAGTGGGCATGATGGGAGAACAAAATTTTTGCCCCATGTGTCGGTTTAAAATAGAAACTTTGAGGTTTTTAAGATGGTTTCTTGTATTATTTATAAAGGAAGTTATCTATTATTGAAAGAGAGAATTTTAGTTTCAGGCCAAGGTACTTGAAATTGGTAAAAATAACGAAATTATTTTTGCCAATTTTCCCCACTGTTTTAGGGGTTTTAATTTTGTTTTAAATTTTTGTGATTTTTAAACCCTACTAATCTTTTTTGTTATTTATTGAAAAGAGTTTTTTTTTGGGAACAAGAATTCAATAGGAGAGGCCTAGGGACTGACTAATACAGAGGAAAAGTTTAGTGCCAGGAATGACGCATTTTTTTTTTTTTGGGACTTTAAAAAATATATTTTTAATTGTAAAACTGTTAAAATTTACGGGCATGTGTGCCTTTACGAATAGATGAAAATTTTTTCGGGGCTAAAATTGATAGCCCAAAAAGCATCAGAGAAAAGCTAAAAATTTTTGGATGAATGGAAAAAAAGTTTAAATAGGACTGAAGGGGAAAAATCCCCGAGGTTAAACTGTGCAAAAATGCCTACTTGACCCCCTACGTAATTCCATAAGTTTTCTAAAATTTTTCACACTTAGGGTGTCTTTCCCCTCAAGAAAAGTTTTCTACCTTTTCAGAAAATTTTTTTTTTTAGAAAGGGGAAAGGGAATAGCAATCTTTTTTCGGGGGCGGGGAAAATAAAAAAGGGGGTTAATATTGCTAAAGGAAAATGACACCAAAGCACAAAATTTCATGGCAACTTACAGAATAATCAGGCACAAAGTTAAAACCCTCAACACAATTTATGCATCTTGATTTTGCAGAGTTTTTTTTTTAAACCCCTTTAAACGTGTGATACCAAAAAAAAAAAATCCCACCTTGAATTTAAATAGACTAAAACCCCAAATATTTTTGTTTTATGTACAACGATATGCCCTTGATTTAACCTTTTGGGTCCATGCCATAGATCTCGGCATACGTTGGGGGCCAAACCGAGACTACCCCATGGTCGCCACTCTGATAAGCTGTGAGGGGAAATTTGGGGCCTAGATATGAAAGAATACATCTATTGGGGTGACACTAAAAAAATCCTGCAGCGCAAGGGAAAAATGAAGAAAAACCCGAGACTTTAAATTTTTGTTAAAACGGGGATTTTGCGTGTTTTTTCATGTTTAAAATTTGTATTTGCAATTTTTTTGGCCCATTTGAAAAAGGGAAATTTTACGAAATAGAGATATTTTATTTTTTTGGGGAATGGAAATGGTTTGAAACTGAGCTCAGAGTAGAGAAATTTAAATTTTTGTGATGTTCAAGATAAACAAATGCCCTCACAATCAATACACAAAGCTGGTGGGTCTAATATCATTTAAAAAATGTGGGTATTATTTATAAATTATTAAAATATTTCAAAATAGTAAAACTTTATTTTTTTTTTTAAAAAAAATTCAAAATAGAATTCATTATAAGCCTGAAAACTAACTAAGAAAAGGGAAATGTTAGTTTAGTGCCAGGAATGCCCAGTGTTTTATTCAGGGCCCTATTTTAAAATTTGGAATATTTCAAATTTGCATTAAAATTGGGCCCCCAAAACCCAAATTTTCCCTCCTTTAATTTTTGTTGAAACGTTGAGTTGGCGATTCTTTTTTTCCAAACGTAGAACAATATAATGAAATAGCTAAAAATTTGTCGACTGGGGGTAATAAATGGCCTAAAATGGGAGTCAAAAGTTGGCAAATCACCGTGTGTAAATATTGCCGCATCAAAAAACGCGAGAGCATATTATTAATTATTTTAATCAAAAAGAAGCGCAACCACAAGGGCTATACAGCGCGAGGGCAGGAAGGGAAAGCGAGGGCATCAGTGGGAAAAGGGAGATGGATGAGCAAAAGGTTACGGGTAACAGCGGGGCATTTGGTGGGAAAGGGTAAAGGGGAGCAAGAACTGAACCGAAAGGCTGAGGGATGCAAAAGTATCACAAGTTTGGGAGTAAAACAGTCTTGTCAAGAAGTCAATGAGAGAGTCAGGGTTTAAAAGGGGGCCATCGCAAGAAGGGGGGAAAAAGAGAAGAAA
>NW_026473982.1:0-11590 GCF_026875155.1 Cherax quadricarinatus
CCCCCTTAACTTCAAAAACCCCTTACGTTAACCCTTATTCCACACCCCCCTTCCATTTTACTTACAGTTGGTTTCCCCTTTTAACTTCAAAACCCTTCCTTTTGGTAGATCAGAAAGGTTTAATCCATGGTTTTATCCTTCCAAATCCCCCTCAATTCCATTTATCGGGGGTTGTGTGGTGTTTGTTGTCTCCTGACCTGTTCTGCTGACTCAGCCATTTTTAAAACACTGAGGGAGTATCGCCCACCTACAACCTGACTTTCCTTGAGTTTATAGATATATTTGGCGTTTTCTGCTATGATTCTCTCACTGTACACTGGTCAGCTGAATATAGTCAGCTACTAAAACATTAACCTTGACTGTTTAACTATTCACTTCTTTCTCACGACTGGCACTGAGGGATATCCGACCTATAACCTTGGAGTTTTGTACTGTTGATTTGACGATGTCTCCTGTGTTTCCCTCTCGTTAGCACTGGTACAGGTGATATGATGGTGGTACAGATATGATGCTACTGTCAACAGATGAACGTCAGTAAAGATGAGAATTTCACTTCGCTAGTTGTACGTCTGGCAGTAGCGGCTGTTTGGATGCCGGTCAGCCATGTTTAAATGCTCAATTCTTTCCCTCGTTAAGATAAGATAAGATAAGATTTCGTTCGGATTTTTAACCCCGGAGGGTTAGCCACCCAGGATAACCCAAGGAAGTCAGTGCGTCATCGAGGACTGTCTAACTTATTTCCATTGGGTCCTTAATCTTGTCCCCCAGGATGCGACCCACACCAGTCGACTAACACCCAGGTACCTATTTGCTGCTAGGTGAACAGGACCACAGGTGTAAGGAAACGTGTCGAAATGTTTCCACCCGCCGGGAATCAAACCCGGGCCCTCCGTGTGTGAAGCGGGAGCTTTAGCCACCAGGCCACCGGGCACTGAAGGTCATGTTTTTACTGTTTCGGTTATCCGCTTTTACCGTGGCCGGAAAATAATCCTTAATTTTGCTTAATAATGGCCTCGAAGTGCAAAAGTAAAGATGGTGACAGTTCTTCAAAGACTAAGAGAAGCAATGAAGTGCTTCCTATCAGTGAAAAAGAGCTAATTCTTCATTTGTGCGTCATTTATCAATTAAAGCTTATCACAGATGTGTGTGTAATAATAAAAAAAAGACATATATATATAGGGTTCGCTACTATCCGTGGCAGGACCTGCTAACTTACCCCTCCGCGGATACGGGGTGGGGTGGGGGGGGTCCTACTGTATACCTAAATACACTCACCGACAGTAGAGCGTCGGACTGTCAAATTTACGGATCGCGGTTCGAGCTCCTTGTCGACACCGTGCAGAAATGGACGCAGTGTAACAGTTTGGAAAATTAATTTTCTATTCGGAAGACGGACTGACCTAGTTGTGTCTTCGGGGTTTGTATCAGCTCCTAACCCATAACTAACGTTCGAGTCATGTATTCCCAACTCCTTTCACACTGTTGGATTTGCATCTGAATTTAGGTACTCCCATTCTCTCTAATGTGTTCAGTTATTACCACCGTAACAGTAAAGAACTTCATATAACTGGTTCATTCTGGCATCCAGTTTCCAACTGTACTCATTTCTCCTATTCCCACCTTTCACAGTCTCTCTTTATGCAATTTGTCGATACCTCTTGAGTATATCGTATGTTGTGATCAGGTCTCTTCTGAGCATTTTTTTTAGAACTATGTACTCACGCGTTACGGTCTCTAATATAAGAGACAAGCATGGTGGCAGATCTTTAAGTCTTTCGGAGCTATGAATTCCCACCCTGGTGCTGCGTACTAAAAAAAAAAAAAATGGACCGTAAAGGTTTTGAGTATTCCGAAATAATCTTTGTGGAGTGGAAACATTACTGTTTTCCGCTCCAAATTGTGGGTTAGTTGTAGGTAATAAATGTCTCACTATTTGCTCTTGTGTTCACTTACCTAACGTCAATTATCTTATGTCCATCCCAGATGTTTCTTATTTTCTCACCTTGAAAGTTGTTTCATTCTTAAGATGGGATTTTGTCTCCTGCCCATTAAGTCTCCTTTCGAAGGGGAAATGGGGAGGAAGAAGATAAATGATAAGAACTGTTGCTAGCTGGATAAACAATGGTAACATTTATAGAGAAATTCAGGGAAACCAATTAAACTTTGAACCCTGATGGTGGAAAGTAGTGTTTGCAGCCTGAAGGAGGGGTGGGGATAATGCAGTTTGGAGGGGCATCTGAACTGTATTGTCGGCGCGCCTCTGGCAGAACAGTGATAAGAGAGTGATCGTGAAAGTGTTTCTTCTTTTTCGGGTCACCTTACCGCGGTGGGAGACGGCCGGTGTTAAAACAAATGGAAGGAAAATGTAGTAACATCAAAATTTTTTCGTCCCATTTCAAACAAAAATATGAAGAATGATAGAAAAATCTAGTTTAGGGCTCTTTCATATTTTGTGTGTCGGTGAAAGCTTAAATAACGTGAAGAAAACAGTTATACTAAACCGTGGCTATAACCCACAAGTTGGAGAGAACCTTCAGGCGATGTTTAGGCAAATGATGTATTCTACAGTACTGTCAACGACTATGAATATGAGCGACGAGAAGTATGCACGTTTCTTTCTTTGTAGAAGGGAGGGAGAAAAAAAAAACCCGAGAAATTCGTGTTTGACAATCAAAGATATAAGGACGATATTGTGACCTTCAGCATACCATTGTAAGCTTCCATTAATACACCGCATGTTATGTTGCTAGCTCAGTACTAAGAGATGACGATGCGCTCATCAGAATTAGGGGCGGGCATGGTCATGTAGAACAAATGTCTGTTTTTTTCACCAGATGCCAGTGCCCACTCATCTCTAATGTCAAGTTCTTGTAAACACTGAGGATCCCGGAGCTGATGGCTACCACGTTCTCTTCTACATGTACTTTTTTTTGTGACTGATTTACAGTTATTTAAACTTTGTGATTCCTGGAAGTCTTAAGAAATGAAGGGCATGTTACATGGTAATCTCGTCTGGCAGAGCGCCCTGTAACCTGATAGAAGCTCTTACTTTCGCCATTATTTTATGAATCTAGTTGGTGCTTAGACGATTAAGAAACTATGTCCTTTGTAGTTAGAGAGAGCTCGAAGAAGTTATGAAGGAGATACACCTACTTAGAGAAGAATATATGTTTCAGAGGAGCCATCGTGGGACAAGGAAGAGGAAGGAAATACTTGATGGTGGTGGAGAAGTTAGGTTGGAAAATGTCAAGTTGCTCACTGTCACTGTACTTTTAGGACGGATGCAGAGAGTAAGTATACATGAGTGATAATTAGAACCCGTACAAGGCAGCTAATTCGGCAGTAAAAAGATTTTTTTTTTTTGTAGAAACTACCAAGAAATAAATATAGGAAACAGCATTCTTGACAAAGAATCTCAGGTAAGCTACATGGATTGCGCCTCCCGAGATATATAGAACAAATAGACGAGTTTGTCTTAACTGGCGCGGGAGTAAAGGATTTTATGAACAGGATTTACAATGTTGTTTGGAAGGGTGAAACATACCACTGATTGCCTGAGTGCAAGAGGAAACCATATCAGGTCATCTGGAAGTGATCTGTTAAAATTTTATTAGATCATTGCAAGATTGGACGTGAAATACTTGCATATGTGACATTCTTCCAAGGATGAGGGCGGATAACAAGCGGATCTCCAAGGCTACGAGAGCGAACTGCCGGCTGAGTAGATATTTTGAAGATATAACATACTGACAACCGGGATTCATCTTTTGATAAGAATGTCTTGTATTTAAAGCTTCTTCGGGATCACTGAGAAAGCAGTGAATGGTCTGTTCTGGTGGTCTAAACGTTGAGAAAATTTAGCAAATTAGAAACTTTGGAAGCACAAATGTTTAGAGAGAGAGAGAGAGAGAGATGCAGGGTTAAGGCTAATGCAAGTTGGAGGTGTGAAGATTTAAGAACATAAGAAAAAAAAGAGCACAGGTCTTTCTCTGTGGAGCCGTAAATTAGCCCTAAAAAAATAACCACCACCATCGAAAAAAAGGAAAATTCAAACACTAATGAAGTTCACAGTCATTAATAAAAAACACAAGGAGCATAGAGTAAATGCAGAGACAGAGATACAAGGCAAAATTTCATTGGAGGAAAAAGTGCTGTTATGGATGGAGTCATGGCTCACCATCAGCAGTGTGCATAAATCGGGTAAAATCTGAGGACCGGGGAGGGGGGATCTAAACGAGTGGCGTTCCACAGGATCAGTTTTAGGCTTATTGTTGTTTATAATATATAATCAATGATCTTGACGAGGAAATTCGCTGATGACACGAAGATAGGTAGGATAACTGATTCAAGAGGAAGATGTCACTGAACTTCAGGAGGATTTAGACTAACTCATATCGTGGTCTGAACAGTGGCAGATGCAGTTCAATGCAGATACATGCAATATTCTGAAGCTTGGGAATGTTCATAACCTCTAGCGCTTATAAAATAAAAAAATGTAGAACTTAGCCATACAGAATGCGAAAAGGACTTGGGGTTATGGTAAGCAGAAACCTGAAATCAAGACAGCAATGCCTAAGGGCACGTAAGAAGGCAACGGATTACTGGTATTTATATCAAGAAGTATTAGCAACAGAAGTCCAGTGGTTATACTGTAGCTCTACACATCATTAGTAAGGCCTCACTTAGCTTATGCAGCTAAGTTCTGGTCTTCATAATACAGAACGGATATAAATTCGTTAGAAAACATCCAGCGAAGAATGACAAAATTAATACATAGCATAAGAAATCTTCCGTACGAAGAAATCTTCTAGTCCCTTAAATTACATACTCTTGTAAGACGAAGAATGAGGAAGACATGATTGAAATGTATTAGTGGAAGATGGGTATTAACAAAGGATATATAAATAAGGTCCTGAGGATATCCCTCCATGAGAGAACCAGCAATAATGGATTCAAATTAGATAAGTTTAGATTTAGAAAGGATATAAGAAAGTACTTGGTTTGGAAATAGGGTAGTTGATGAGTGGAAACAGTCTGCCTTGTAGGGTGATTGCAGTTAAAACCTTGGGTAGCTTCAAATTTAGGTCGGTATTGTATACCATTCATGTATAATATCGATCTCCGAACATTCAAGGACGAAATTCTCAAGGCTTCAAGATATGAAACTATAGTAAAATTACTAGAATTCCTTGACTAAGAATTTAGAGTCAAACGGCTTCCTTGAGATTAGATTTAGATTTTGCCACCGAAGTGGCTAGTTTATTGTGCACCCCATATCCATCCTGTGGACGGTAGCGCGAGAGCATACGGATACAAAAAAAGGCCTAGGAACTGGGCCCCCAAAAGGGGTTAACAGGAATACATATGGATTTATATCTACATATCTATAGTTCACTTATCTGTTACAAGCAAATTTGGGAAATTTGCTTAGTATATCTGGTATCTTATTTTTCATTAATAAGATATCTTGACATGTCACATGGGTTATTATACTTAGAGATAATTTAGAATTGCTTTTTTTTAAGCAGTCTGTGACAGAACAAAAGGAAATTATTTGCGCGATTTAGACCCAAGGTTCCAAATCTGATTACCTTCCACTTTCCAGGTGGTGCATAATTATACTTGGAGGGTGTCCTGGGGGTCACGCCCACGCGGCCGGTTCATGGACCAGGCCTCGCGGTGGATCAGACTGTTGCTGCTGGCCGCACACAATCCAGCGTACGAACCACAGCCAGGCTTGCTGGTGCTGACCAGTGATTCCTCATAAATATAACTAATCCTTTGCCAACTTCCTCAAAGCATATCTTTCAACCACTTTTTATGTAGAGGAAGAGGGTGGACGGAGTGAGGCTGACCACACCCTTGCTTGCTACACTCTTCCCATACCATCTTACGTTCTTAATATTTGGATGCGCCAGTAATCAAGTTACCCCTTCTCGTTTTCCACCAGTACTCCTTTTCCTGTTTTCAGTTTTCACATCAACCTCAACGAGTTACCTCTACTGGCTTCCTCCATCACCTACTCCGGTTTTAACTTATTTCTCACATTTTCGATTATATCCTCGTCTGCCTTCTCTTTCCTGTAGTCTCCTTTCCACATTTTCTTTATTCCTTTCAGCGTTCCTCGCTCTCGTTTTCTTTGCTTTCCCTGTTTCACCCCCGTCTGGTTTTAGAAACAAAAGCAAAATAAACTAGTTTTAAGTGGAGTACAGTGGCAGCCCTGCGACCCTTACGAGTTTAGAGCTTAATTTAATTATAATACTAATAGTGGAGGGCGATATACAATTGACACTGGAGTAACTGGTAATTTACACTATGTAAGATAATTTGTACTGACGATTACTTGCGCCTAAATAAACTTGCTCTTTTTTATGCACAATTTAATAATAATTAGACAATAAGACAAAGCACATTACTAGAATGCTATATTTGCCACATTTGACGTTCAAATACTGTGGACAATTCTCTATATGAATTACGATATTTTTGAGATCTTGTGTAACAATTTGGTGCAACATTTGTATCCAGGAATACTGAGGTAGTAAATGTATATTATATTCCTTCATAACTGATAGTATGGTGAGGCTGTGGGCGGTGATTAGTTGATAGTAATGCCAGTGTTGATGCTGGTGTTTTCTGGGGTTGTACTGTTGGGGGTATTGGTGGTGGGGGGGGGCGGTGTTGGCGAGGTGGTGGTCGTGGTGATGCTAGTGAGCTTGTAGTCGTGGTAGTGATGGTTAAGTGGTGGAGGAGAAAGAGGTGGCATGGGTGCAGGCACTACCTTTGTAAGGCCAGACTAGCGGTATGGGGGCAGACTGGCAGACCTTGGGCTTGTGTACACATCTTCCTTCACCTTCGACAGTTTCCCCCCCTCCCCCCACAGTAACCCAGGAACGGTCAGATGTAACTGGTTATAAAAAGCTTTGTATGAAACTATTTTGCCGAATTAAATATGCAACATCTGTTAAAGAAACTGCAATTATTGTGTACCTGCATGAAATTATTGAAGCATTACAGTCAGGTTTCTTGTTGATCTCTCTTATATAGTGCGACTGAAAGAGTGCATCCAAAATCAAATAGCACAAACGAAATTTTTCAAGTCGTATTTAAAAAAAAAAAGACATTATATAGAGAAGGTTCATAGGAGAGAGTACAGTACAATACATGCGTCTGTGTGCTGTGCTGGAGAGAGTCCCGGGGGTCAACGCCCCCGCGGCCCGGTCTGTGACCAGGCCTCCTGGTGGATCAGAGCCTGATCAACCAGGCTGTTGCTGCTGGCTGCACGCAAACCAACGTACGAGCCACAGCCCGGCTGGTCAGGGAAACCCACTTTAGGTGCTTGTCCCAGTGCCAGCTTGAAGACTGCCAGGGGTCTGTTGGTAATCCCACTTATGTATGCTGGGAGGCAGTTGAACAGTCTCGGGCCCCTGACACTTATTATATGGTCTCTTAACGTGCTAGTGACACCCCTGCTTTTCATTGGGGGGATGTTGCATCGTCTGCCAAGTCTTGCTTTCGTAGTGAGTGATTTTCGTGTGCAAGTTCGGTACTAGTCCCTCAAGGATTTTCCAGGTGTATATAATCATGTATCTCTCCCGCCTGCGTTCCAGGGAATACAGGTTCAGGAACCTCAAGCGCTCCCAGTAATTTAGGTGTTTTATCTCCGTTATGCGCGCCGTGAAGGTTTTCTGTACATTTTCTAGGTCAGCAATTTCACCTGCCTTGAAAGGTGCTGTTAGTGTGCAGCAATATTCCAGCCTAGATAGAACAAGTGACCCGAAGTATATATGTGCCGATAGGTATAACTGGTGAATTAGCAAGAACTCTTTTAAAATTAAAGTCCTTTCCAAAATTTTCTCATACGTTTAAAGATATACTTTTTCATTTATGTTAATGTAAAAATGAATAATTCTGTACCAAAAGAACCTCAGAAAACTTACCTAACCTTATTATAACAAGAGTAATTTAATTTAGCCTAATCCAACTAAATATATTTTAGACAAGTTTACAATAATTTAATAATAAACAAACACAATGGAATATATTTTTTTTCGTGAGGTTCAGAACGATTTTTCCGAAATTATTACATACACAAATTTTCGCTTGCCCTATTTGGCAAGAAGAGCATTGCTATTGAAACCAAAATCCTAAGTTTCACCTACTCGGCACGACACACTCACACACACATATATACATATACTGTATAATATATATATATACTTGTAGTGGATACTTATCAATGAATTGAGAAAACCCACATGGAGAGGGAAGTATACTGTCGAGACTGCATTTCGATCTCCGTTCGAGATCGTCAGAGAAAAGATCTTTTTTTACAATTAATCAATCTACCTTCTTCAAGTAAAACTTAAATGCTTTAAGTTTATTTTCACGAGAAATGATTTTTATCTTGGGTATTAATTAATGTTCTAATCCATATATGTACCTACTAAGTTTAATTTATGCCAGTTTTGTAACAGAGATAGCAACATAGCAAAAAGCCTCATAAGAGCATGGTCACAGACCGGGCCGCGGGGGCGTTGACCCCCGGAACTCTCTCCAGGTAAACTCCAGGTAATACTATTCTATTACGCTACGAGATATTGCTTATATTAATACACTAATCTTTGAGTTTACAGGAACAACTCCATCTAATTCTACAGGAGTCTTACAAGACTACTGAAGTATATCCCAATGAAAATAAGTTACTCTGACCTTTTTGGGTTATCCTAAATTCTTTACACACAGCTGCTATGTATAATAATCTATGTAAATGTATTTGTGTTAACCTGAATAAACTTACAAGCATAAGTTAAGACATATCTGCAACAATTACGCATCTTTATTCGGAAAAGTCTTGCCAACACTGATCTCATCTTCATTATTTCTGCTGCCTCCGTTATTGCCTCTTCTGTATTCGACTGATGAAGAGTTAAACACGTGAAACAGCTGTATCTTTCTTTACTTGCAGACGTTTCGCTATCCAGGGGTTTATCGATACATGGACATAATCTGAAGACCAAAAATATATAGGCTTCATCGACTGATGAAGCCTATTGTATAGGCTTATAGGTATTATACACCATTATTATATAGATTTGCAGCCGTGCAACTATTTGGTTACAATGTTTCACTGATCACAAATTTCAGCTCAGTATAAAAGCAAGTCATTCCCTAGCCAACGTAGTCAAGACGCTCCCAGATCACTCTAGCTCCAACCAACCAGTATTTGTGATGAATGAATTAACTGTATCTTACGACTTTTTCCTCGAAGTGTGCCTTCCCAGGTGGCGCTTGAGAACGACCACTGAGGAATGTTGTGGGGAGGGGTAGCAACCCCCTTCCACACTACTTGCAGTGGGCCCCCATTCAGCCATGCTTCAACCAAGGAGATAATTTATCTTCCTATGTCATGTATCGGTACTTTCATCAGTCTCCTGTGTGTAACTTTATGAAAGGCCTTACTGAAGTCCATATACGTACATAATATCATGCGCTTTTATCATAGTCTACCGCCTCGAATACCTTAGTGGAAAAGGTTAGTGAATTCTTAAGGAAAGAGCGTCCTTTTGGTAAACTGCTGAATTTCATTAATCTAATCTTCTATTTTGTAAGGTGACTTCTAATCGCATCAGCAATTATTGATTCCATCAACTTACCCACCACCAAGGTTAGACCGACTGGTCTAAGATTCGAAGCTAAAGACTCGATCTCTCGCTTGTAAATTAGTATCATAAAATGATTGTCGGTTTATTGAAACCTTATCAGACTATCAGCAACATTTGTTTTCATGGACCTAGCCACTGGCACACATGTCCTTAGAGGAGTTATCCTCCGACATACATAGTATGTCTTACGTCTAAGGAGCAATATTTATACTGATAGCGGTAAAAATTTCTAGGGCCAAAGAGGCGTTGCTCAAGGCCTGAGCCTAATTTATAGGAACAAAAGCAGAACTCGGCTAGGTGTCCCTCTATTTACTGTCGTAAATATTTACAGTTGTCAGCGACTGTACCACCACCTCCACTGGAGTCTCTTATTTTGTGAATAAATATTTTCTAGTATCCTTTCGACAAGACTTTCCGCAACTGTAGCCACTTTCTTTCTCTGTTGATGTTACTAAGAAATCTTCCTTAAATATTTCTTCGTGTCTTTTCTCCCTTCTATTGATAGTACACAGTATAGCAACTGAAGCTGCTGAAATTTCAATCATTCGCAAAGTTAAAATACTTCAAAAAGCAATACAAGATGAAGAAAAAATGTGAAGGCCGCGGGACCTGAAGCACAACTCTCTCAAAAGACAAGCTGAACCTGCACGCTTCATATTTTACCATTAAAAAAACAGAAGGTAAATCTTGCTACTGTAAAAACTGCCTGGGTGTTTATAAAAACTTGTCCATCTCACATGGATTCTGTACCGATGCACCGGACAAGGTCAGAGACTCTATACTTCAATAACAGTGACAGAGCTATGAAAATCTAGTTTACGGTGTTGATGCATTTTTATTTATCTCGTAAGGTCACCTGTGCCAGTAAATTTCCTGGTGGGGGGACGTGACACACATGTGACTAGTTTTGAGAGTTCTACTGTCGAAGTTCGGCCTAGAGTCAAACTTTATTGTTCAGTGTCTTGTCAACCAGGTTGTTGCTATCAGCGACATACATAGCCATCACAATAATTGTGGTAATTTTTTTTTTTTTTTGCAGAAACTGGTCCAGTTTCGTCTTAAAAACTACCCAGGCAGAGTTTGAGATACTGGAGTAAACAAACCACACATCCAGTGCTGAATTATCAAATGGTACAGCATATACGAGCTACGAAAACTTTAGAGACCGCGAAGATTTTTTTTTTTACTTTCCTAAAAAATTTGGAAAGGAAACTAGTAAATAAAACTTCATACTTGTTTTGATGAAATTCCCATAAATATGTCTTTTTATTAGTATATATATGATAAGAACATCTACTGACTAGTTTTATCATGCTTTTAATTCTGCCATTCCATAAAATATTACCACCTGCACCATTCCTTGTAAATTAGATTTTATACAAGTATACATGAGATTTATTAAGTCCAAATAAGATTGTAAAACAGCTAACCACTAATCTATGTTTAGTTTTAAGTATAATTACTATGTACTATTCTCTTATCTAGTTTTAATTAGTTACTATGTATTAGGATTAGTTTGCTCGAAATGCCTCGGCATGATAGTGGCTATCTTTGTACTTAGCAAATCAAAATTGTAATTACACATTGTAACCTTTACAAAGAAATAAACTTATTATTATTATTATAAGTAAGGAGGAACACGGCAGCAGGCCTACTGGCTCATACAAGGCAGGTCATTATCAAAAACCACAAATATCAAATATTTTATTCTGAAAAGGTAACAGAAATTAAGACAATTCAGGATGATTCACGGTGGACGCTTAAGAGGACAGGGATACACCAGCTCTGTGTCTGTCCAGCCTAGTCCGAGCGGCGGAGGATACAGTGGGGTTGGCCCCACTAATATACAAGAAGTCTCGCCGCACCCCAGCTATAAGGCATCACCACCAGATTGTGGCCGCAATCATCATACCCCAGAGAGAATC
>NW_026473983.1:0-10885 GCF_026875155.1 Cherax quadricarinatus
AACCCACCAAAACTTCCAAACAAAAACATAGGGTCATTATAAGACATGTAGGAACGAGTCCTGCAATCATATATGTAAAACATATACGCATGCATATACACATACGTGTATGTGCACTTATTCATAAAGAACAAACTAAATCATACATAGAAATAAATCGCAAAATGACTTGTCTGCAAATAAACTAAATATTACAATCATGATAGAACTATACCAAAGACTTTGGGTTTCCCCCCAAACACACCTACATACACAAAGTTAATGTTACTGATTAACACTCAATATATAATAGGACCTTCCATACAAAATAAGGGGAAATTATAAACCCCATCAAATACTATATATTTTCGTACATAGTGCAAAAATGTACAAAATTAAAATACAAAAATAAAAAAAAGAGGTGTATGACAAGGCTAAATCTATCTTCAGATTAAAAATAAAACAAGACATAACCTCACATTATAATAAAATAAAAAACCTTTCCCATATAAAATGATTCTTATAACAATAAGGGAAAAACCGAAAATCACATACAACTTTTGACTCTGTGATTTTACAAAAAAATTCATAAGGTCTACATACTCTACAATAAACTTTTACCCACATCAACCACCGTGCAAACAATCAACCATACCTCACCAGGCTTCCAATCACACCAAGAGGCGCACCATGAAAGACCAACCCCTTGCCTCTCACCCCATACTCAAACGGAGTAAACGTTAAACAGAAAGTTTTTCCACGATATCCCTCCGGAAAACTAATTACCCCCCTTTCCCCCCATATAATTGTTTGTTCCTACATGCTGTCCTATAAAAACTCGCCGCCAACGCTTTTTATCCTAATTTTCCCCCCTCCACCTCCCCATCCCCCAAGAAACATACAAGGGAATCAACTAATTACATATCTGATAGCCCCTTCCCACCTCTTTGGGTACCCCTTCCATATCTAACAATTAAAGCCCTAAGGGGGGATATCTTTCCCCCCCCCCCAATAAAAGAAAACCCTCTTCAACCACAATCTTACACCTCCAAAGCAGAAAAAAAATATAAATACATGAAAAGCCGTTTCAACTTCCCACAAAAAGCGCATGACGCCTCTTTCCAAAAAAAAAAAACCCTTTCTCTTACACCTCTTTCGATGCTAACGCCCCCCATAAGAAATCTATTACTAATTCCTCGCTCTCCCGGGTATTCTTAATTTACAAAATTTCCCCCCCCATACCTCTCCAATCATATGTGGGATACACTGCCATCCCTTCTTAATTCCTGACGACGACCACACCCCACTAACCGTTTTACCCCTTATTTTTTAACATTGCATCCCTTTTAACATAAACCCAACATGTCTTCACACCCCACTAAGTCCCTCCCACCCCCCATTTGGGGGATATCCCCCATCCCCTCCCCACCCGAAGACCCCTTTCCCCCCTGCCCGAATAACCCTGCTTCACATATACCCCTTCACCCAAACCCCTAATGCAATCAATCCCATCCACCCTCCCTTCCCCAGTCTTTACTACATCTTTGCCCAACCACGCCCTCCCCATAGCCCCACACATCCCTTAAACCCTTCTTTGCTTTCCCCAAATACCCGATTCTTAAGGGTAAATTTCCGCCACTCCCCACCCCACTATAAATCAGCGTATTTACCACCACAACCCTTTGATGCAAGGTTACATCCCGGCCCTTAGACTCCTCCCCCTACCAAAGCCTGTCCATTATTTTTCTGAATTAACCCTCCTGCTCTCCTGTGCATCTGCCAAAAACAAAACCCCAAACAAATCCTTACCCTTCTACAGTTAAACCCCCAAAAAAACTCCCCCCCCAAAGGTCCCCCACCCGCGCCTACCTCCAACAACCGGATTTCTGCTATTAACTCTCATCCCCTAGCATTCCCAAAAATCTCATTCCCCTTCCCACTTTTTCTTAAATCTTCAATCCCATTAAGTAAAAAAATTGTATTCTACAAAACCCAACAATATTCCCACAATATCCTCCACTCTCCCCCAACCTTCCCACCCCACCATCAACCAAACATAGAAAGGTTTTCTGCATTACATCAAAGAGTATTTGGGAGAGGGGACACCCTGCCTTAAAACCCCCTTCCCATCCCATGAACTACCCAACCCCCCCATTTCCCCGTACTCTTTTTGGCATTCTCAAAACAAATCCTCACCCATCCAACCCCCCTCCCCCCAAAAAACCCTTTCTCACCAAACCCTTTCAAAAAAAAAATTTTCCCCTATCCACATAATCAAAGCTTTCCCCCCAATCCAACCTAGAATACCCCCCTTTTTACTACCCTAAAAGGAAATCCCGAATACGACCATGACCTACCCCAAAACTCCTCCCCGGGATACCAAACTGTCCCCCATGTATCACCGACCCCATGACCTTCTTCAGTCTATTTCCCAAAATTTTCGCAAAAAACCTTGTAATCAGCGCCATAAAATATTGCACGGTAAGACTCAACTCTCACCCCCCCCCCCCTTCTTTGGCACCAAAAATATGACACCCGTACTTTGCGATATGCCAAATTCCCCCTAGTTAACATAGGTCCAAAAGCCTAAACAAAACACTGCCTAATACACCCCCAATGGCTCTAAAAAAACATTTTGGGATACCGCTATCCCCCGGTGTTTTCCCGGGACTCATCCGAAAAATGCTCTTCCACCTCAAACCCCACTTATACAACCTCCAACCCCACTCACCTGCTCACTTAAAACGCTATGGAACCCCCCTTCAAAAATACCCTCCCCCGGGAACCCCCTCCCCCAAACTCCATTTCTCTCTAAAAAACCCAAATATCACTAGAGACTATACTTTCCCTATTGGATAGGACTCGACCCACTGGATACCCTCCCACCCCAGGGCTTGTCTCCAATTGTAAATGGTGGTTTCACTCTGTCGGTCCCGAATTTACGTAAAACATACCCAACGGGGTTTTCACCCCCAAAACATCCTCAAAAACCCCCCCCCAAACCCTAATTCCCTCAAACCTATCTTTGGGTGTAATTTCAGTATTCTACTCCGCAGTCTGTCCATATCATCCCCCTACCACCTCCCCCAAAACATAAACAATCCTGCAACTGTCCCTCCAGATAATTTTGAAACCCCAAAACGCCCACCTGCCTCCTCCGTCCCCTACCTTAAAAAATTCGCTATTCCGGGGTTTTGCCGCATTTCCCCCCAATCTAACAAACTATCCCCCTGTTCCTAGCCCCCCAAAAAGGCAACCACCAATCATAAAAAAAAGGCCCCTCCCCCCCCCTTTAAGAAGCCTTTATTTTTAATTTCCAGACCCAGAATAAATACGCCCCACTCCATCCCAAATCAAATCTGCTATTACCGCTCTGTATCAAAAACCCACATCGAAGGGTTTGCCCCCCACAACATCTTACCCTGCTTAATATAAATTCTGTCTAATGCGTTTCTATCCCCTACGACAAACGTATGCTCCCTAGGAACCCCCCCCCCCTCCCCACCACATCAACAACCCAATATCTCGCTAACACCCCTCAGCCACTCGCCACAACCCCGCCCCTCTGGGTTCGACATCCCACTCCTAATACCAATTCCAATCACCTCCTTTTATGTTATACGGGCAACCTCCAAGTGATACAGAAATACCTCTCTGACAAAATCAAAACTTTTCCCGGGTATTGCTATTTGGGGCAGTAAACTCCTACAAAACTAGCTCGACTCTCCCCCAGACACATCCACCCCACGACCCCCCCCCCCCCCCCCTTCCCAGCCGATGACCCCAAAGGGGGCGGGTTCCCCCTTTTCGCCACTGCTCCCCACCTTTAAATTGCAAACCATGGAACATACCCCCGATATCCTTTTTAAAAACCGCAACCACAACCAGCCCTATTTTTGCTCTTGCAAAAAGCAAATATCTACATCAAACCGCCAAAAAAACCACTCCAACCAAACTTTTTTAACCTCAGTCTTAAGTCCATTGACATTAAGCGTGACACTTCTAAAAATTAAGAAGTGGCGGTTTTTCCCCCAGCCGCTGGATTTATCGCTGCACTTTTCACATACGTATTCCTTTACCACTCGAGTTATCCTGGCAGTCACCTCCCCCCTCCCTCTCCCACTGTGCAACTCGGGCGCCCCTCTAGCACTTGAGGATGGGCTCCACAACCGCTCCCCTGACTTCTTCCCCGGCCTCTGCCCCGGGGGTAATAACCTCGTCTTCCTATGCCGCAGTTTTTTTCTAAAACTTCCATTTACAAAAAACCCTCACCCTCAACGAATCCTCCTGGTGTACCTCCACGGCCCCACACACCCACCTTTTCTTCCCAAAGTCTTTTCCACAATTTGTTGTCCCCCACTCTCCAACTTCACATAAACTGAGGAAAAACCTTCACACCAGGCCATCCCCACCCAAAAAAAATCCTTGATGACATCCCCAGAAAACCCCTCCTGAGTCAAGCTTCCTGGACTAAAGATCCCGATAACCCCTTCGACTCCCCCGCTCCCTGGGAAGTGACACACGTCTCCCCCCTCCACCACCCCCCGGTCGACCTTGCTCCAGAGATCTGGCCCCGGGCCCCAGAGGCAACAGACCCAGCACCAAACCCAAACGATGTTGAATCACAATCGGCGTTTCCAGAATTCGGGGAGCCTGCCTCCTAGGACACTGGGTGCCAGGGTGCTCATAAAGCTGCACAGACGACTGTTTTCTCTCCCCGCTAGTAACATAAACCTGTGTTCTACAACCGGTCATCGTTACATGGGAGGGTATAGGTCTTGTTAAAGACTTTTAAGGGTGTAAGAACCTTCGGCTTTTCCTTCTACGGGCCCCCTCCAACCCCCAGGTTTGCAGAATCACTGTCCCATAACTGCGAAAAAAACTCCTTAGTCCATACGCCGTACCCTCAAAGGGGTACATTCCGTCCCTTTACCCATGTGTGTACTTAAAACTCATGAACACAACATCCATCGTGAATTCACATCATGTTTTTTTCCCGGGTACTGCTCGACATTCTTGTGTAGAAGCCGGCTCTCAAAAAATTTCACGAAGATTTTTTGGAAAACCTTTAAAAGGACCCATAAAACCCCTTTTTGGGGTACCTATGTGCCCCTTGAGTGTTAGGGGAAATACTTTCATCTTTTCTCCACTTAACGTACCACGAACCACTCTAGCAGATATATTTACCTCCGTACTGTATGTTCAGCCATTTGATATCCCAAATTGAGCAGGCACGTCCACACTACTCAATGGTTTGTTGATGATGTGGAGCTCGCCTGAAAAACAGCAGGGGGTGCTGGGACAACCTCACTCCACCGAGTCGGGCAGCGAATCATTTGTCTTGTTGGCGGTGGCAGTTATCGTTGTGTCCTTGTTGGCGGGGTGGCAGTTATCTTAGTGTCTTATTGGCTGGTGCAGTTAAGGGCAGCGGGGGCCCAGCACACTACAAAATTCTCAAAAAACCCCCGAAGGTAATTTTCTCTCTTTTATTTCGGGAAGCCTTGATAATGAACGCTGTTTTGTTCAATAAAAAAAATTTTTTTCCCGTAATTAATCAACCCAAAATACGAAAAAAAATATTATTAATATATATTTTTTTTTGCCGACCAATTACCCTCTTGCTTCTTTCATAGATTTTGTGTGTTTCCAGTATGTTATGAGTGACTTTTATGGAGTGACTTTTTATGGATGACTGTTATAGTGACTGTTTTACTTTTGACTTTACTGTAACTTACAAAGGTTTTTTTATTTGTTTTTTTTAAAAATCCTCACTTTTCCCACGGGAAAAGGGTTTTCAGTCTTGATTAGTCCTTTAGAAAAGAAAAATCGCTGTTATTGCCAGAGACACTAACTTTTTTTCATGCTCTATATAAGATTTGAATTATCGAAATGTTGGCCCGTTGGGGGTATTATAAGGCAAAGGGGCAAAAATACATATTAGTATTTTTTTTACCACTCTAGTCATTCCCAACAGGTAGGGTGGCCCGTCAACCCAAAAAGAAACACATTAACCATCGTTATTTAATATCTAACTGTGCAAGCACACAAGGGAAAGACCCTCAGAGTGCACAAAACCCCCACCAATTTTCCTGTCTTTTTTAAAAAATATTATTTTATTAACACATCGGGCCCTTTTTCCCACTCAGGCAGGGTGACCCCGGGAAAAGAAAAAAAGCTTTCATCTTGTAAGGTGTGCCTACACTAATTACAAAAATGCAATTATCAAATTCCCCCCCCAACGAGCACTGTACTTCCAATTCCAGGACTCAAGTCCGGGCCTGCGGTTTTCCTGAATCCCTTCTCATTCTCCAACAGCAGTCAAGTCCCAAAAACTACTCGTCTCCAGTCGCTCCTATTTAACATGCTTAAAACGTTGCGGAAGTCACCCCTTTACTAAAACCTCTTTTACCCCTCCCTCCAACCTTTTTTAGGCCGATCCGACCCCGCCTTCCCTTCCCAACAGATTTATTCTCTCCCGGGTCAAAATTTCGTTCCATCCTCTCACGTCCCCCCATCTCCTAATTTCCAAACTACGAAATTTTCTAATTAATTTACATACACATTTCCCTCAGACAGACATCTCCATTGCATCCAGTCTCTCCTAGTTCAAGATCCAAACCATGGGTTTACAAAAACCCTATAAGAGCCCTGGCATGACTATACCCATACATTTCCCTTTTTGCTTCCATGAATAACGTTCTTTTCTTCACAGACCCCAATCACCCCTCAATTTTTCCCCCCTCAATAATTTTTTGATTCACCCGTGTTTCTAGACTCATCTGCTGACAAAATCTACTCCCAATATCTGAAACATCCAATTCCCCATAATCCCTCCCACCAGTTTGATACCAAACTTTCATTCCCAAAAATTTTTGTATCCTCATCCCCACCTTTCCAAATTTTCACTTTTTTTTTCTTCATTCTTACCATGCAACTTTCTTCAAATCTCCCAAAAGCACAGTTCCCTCAGCAAATTGAAACTGTGACAACTCCCACTTTTTTTTTAGATTCTTTATTTTTAGCCCCACACTCTCACCAACACCCTAGAATTAACTTTCCTTTCAACCCCCTCTAAAAATATAGGAACAGCGTGGTTTTTAAACACTATCCGTCTAAGGCCTACTTTTTTGGAAAAAAATCTTCTCTCTCCCACAAACCAAAAATGAGCCCCACATCCTCACTATACGTTTTAGTAACCACCTCCATTTTATACATTTTCAAAATCTGCCACATTGTTTCCCCCTTTACCCTACAACACCTTTTCCGTCAATAAATGCCAAAAAAACTTCTTACCCCTTTTCTAAAAACTGTTCAGTATATGTTTCACTGTAAACACACCCCTACCCTTCCCAAAGCCCCCTTATTCACTGTATCCTACTCTCCGCTTACTCTTAATTCTTTCAGTATAACTCTACCATACACATTACCAATAACCAAAGGGTTATTCTCCTTAAATTCCCCCCACCACTTTTATCCCCCTTTGCCTTTAGCAAAGGAAATATGCTGCTCTTTGCAATCCCAAGGGACCTTACCCTTTCCTACATTTATTAAATAAAGCACTAACCACCCCCGCCTGTTTTAACGTTTTCTGTCTTTAACCCGTCAATCCCAAAATGTTTTTACCCCCTTTCTTCTATCCTCGCTAAAACACTTCCCCACACTCACAACTGGCATTTCCTCACTCCTACAAAGTTTTACCTCCCGCACAATACACGAAATCACAGATTCCCTACTTCATCAAAATTTAACAGTTCCTCAAAAATATTCTCTTCATTTCCCGATACCTCTAACTCCCACTAATAACGCTCCCCCTTTTTTCCTGCAAATCCCTTCGTTCCAGGCTTTTTCAAATTGTTAATCTCACCCAAATTTTTTTTTATGTTCCACAAAAATTTTTGATAGAACTCATCCACTCTCCAGTTGCTCTCCTTTTTACATTTCCCTTCCACCGCTCTCTTAACCTCTTTTTCTCTCCATATATTCCCCCCACATTGTCTCATTCACTTGTAAAAACCCCTCATAGAAAAGTTTTTTTTTCCTTTTTCGTCATCATTCCCCCAATTGCTCCTTTTTTTTTCCCCCCCACACCCCGTTTCCTTAACCAAAATTTCTGTGAACACTCAAAAAACGACTTTTTAAAACTACCCCCTACCCTTTTAACATCATTTTTTTATACTCGCCCCAGCCCTCTTTCTTCCAATAGTTGTTTGTATCTTTTCCCTAACTGCCTCCCTTTTTAGTTTTATAAACTTTTTTCTCTTGTTGATTCATTCTCCTTACGTTTTATCTCATTTTATTTTCAACTAAAAAGGATCTGATATATTTTTTGGCCCCTCATAAACTACACATCCGAACCCCATGAGTCTTTTACTACCAATCTATTCCCAAAAAACTGTAATTTTGCCTAATCATTCTTGTCTTATTATCCTTGTTTTCTTAAAAAATGTATTACCTCAAACCCAAACCCCCTTTTTAACTAAGTTCATCAAAAATTCTCCATTATCATATACATTTGGCACCCCAAACTTACCCAACAAAACCCCTTTTCTAAATGTTTCTCCACTTTTTTTCATTTAGGTTCCCCTTTTCCCCAAATTTTCTCTCTTAAATTTGGTTCAAAAAATTCCCACCCCACCCGCTTAAAAATCTTCCCCAAAATCCCCTCTCTCCTTCACACTCTTTCCTTTTTTCCCCAGTGCATATACACTTACCCATAACCCTCCTTTTTTTCGCATCTGAAACTTATTTTAATCTACAAAATCCTCTAATTTTTACCTTTATAAACCCCTTTTTTCTCCTTTTATAAAATGTCCTTCAAAAATTATTGCTACCCTCTTTCCCCCTTTTCTCTAAAATCTCTCAGATCCCCCTTCCCTTTAAACCGGTTTTTTTTTTCCCCCACGAAACTCCCCCCATTTTTCTTTAGCTTTTTTTTCTTTAAAACTAGGCCCCCCTCCAAATGCTTTTCATTCATATCATAGGCAATCCCTCTCCTTTTTTCCCATTACCCGCACTACATTCAAACAACTTTTCCCAGCTTTAAAAAGTTTTTTTTTCCCTTTTCCCTTTTTTATAAATTTTTACAGGGGAAAGGGGGTTTCTGCCCATTACTCCCCCACATTTTGTATCGCGACAAAACCCTTTTTCATGTACGGTTTTTTTTAAAAAAACCCCGAAACCAGGTTTTTCCCCGCCAGACCCAAAAAACCAGTCTGTAGGGCCCGGGATCATATGCCTTGTCAAAAAGGGGCAAAAAATTTAAACTCCTTTGCCGGCAACATTTTTGAAAAACTTTCTTAAAAAAACAATGTTGAAACTCATCGACAAATTGGGAAAAAACAACCACAAAAAAAGGGTTTAATTTAATGCTCTCTGTATCATCACTCTTGTAGTCTGAACATTCTTATACATTTGGGCTTTTGTAAAATAAGGAATACATTATAGCACACAGGAGAGCATGCATAAGTCTCAGAAATAGTTGTTTATGTGAACTAGTTTTGTTATTATTAAGGAAGCTTTTAACATCTGACGCATAAAATCCAAATTATTCTGTATTATGGTATAGTATTTAATTAGCACTAGAAGAATAATGTGGAATTGACTTTGACTATTAAGCTCAGAGAATAATAAATTAGAATAACTCATGAAAGTTTAGCTTTGTGATTTATTTCCACCGATGTTGTTGAGACCTTCATTAGTGTGTGGCACACACCCGTCATCCAACTCCTAGGTACAGTATTTACTACTAATAGGTCATGGGCAGTAAATGTTAGACTTATTAGCCTTGCCCCACCCAGGTTTGAACCCGAGTCTTTTTGGTTGTAAGTGAACACATTAGGTTTGTTACCATGGGTAATAGGTATTATTTGACCAATTTTAAAAAAGGAAGGTATTGTATAGATGGCTGTTGAACTTTAAATTTCATTTAAAATAAATAAATTACAATACAATACTGTATTTTGGAATAATAATTTCTTCACTTAGTACCATATTAACTTTGCAGCTAAAAATACAGAAATACATTAGTTATAGTATTGAAAATTAAGAAAGTATATTGTACTATACATTAGGTCCCTGATTTATGAAGATCTGCATTTTGATACTGACAATTTGGAACCAGTTACCCCTCAAGGTAGGTTCCTTGATGTATACATAAGGGGGATTACCAATAGACCCCTGGCTGTCTTCAAGCAGGCACTGGACAAGCACCTAAAGTCGGTACCTGACCAGCCGGGCTGTGACTCGTACGTTGGATTGCGTGCAGCCAGCAGTAACAGCCTGGTTGATCAGGCTCTGATCCACCAGGAGGCCTGGTTACAGACCGGGCGCAGGGGCGTTGACCCCTGGAACTCTCTCCAGGTAAACTCTCCAGGTAATGATTTTACACTTGTTAGTTTTGATGTCACTGGGCTGGTCACGAGAGTCCCTGTTCCCGACTTATTATCTTATTTGAAAGAAGAATTAGATGAGTTCTCTTTGCCTTTTGATAAAAATACCATTACTGAATTGATTAAGCTGTGTGTAGTTGATTGCAAGTTTGAGTTTGAGAGGAAATACTATGCTCAAAAACAGGGAATGGCAATGAGTAATCCTTTGTCTCCCTTATTGAGTAATCTGTATATGGAATTTTTCGAGGCTAGACTGTTGAGTGTTATCCTGCCAGGTAGAGCTAAATGGTTCAGATATGTGGATAACATCTTGTTTCTTTGGCCTAATGATATGACCCTTGATACATTTTTACCAAGAATTAATGCTTTAGTCCCGTCTATTAAATTCACCGTGGAGAAAGGTGGACTGTAAACTTTCATTCTTAGATGTGCTGACACACCGGGTTGATAGAAAGTGTAATTTTTCAGTATATAAGGAAGGCTATCAATGTGCCATACTTCGACATTCCCAAACCCCA
>NW_026473984.1:0-10978 GCF_026875155.1 Cherax quadricarinatus
ATGAACCCAATCCCACGTTTTTTTTAAAGTTTTTGAGGTCCAAACCTTACTTGGAAAACCCGTGGATGTTGGAGGATGGCTTCTCCGTGGTTAAAAGGTTACCTGTCCAACAGAAAGGTCTGTGTTTTTCCGGGACATAGAAGTGTAACTAAGTTTTAAATTAGGAACCCACGGGGAAGGTGTGTTTAAGTCCCCCTTTAAAACATTTTGATTAATGCCTATTTAATGCATGCTAGCCAGCCCCTTATTATATGGTTAGTTTTGCTGATGAATAATGATTCACACCAGGATTCCCCAACACCAAAACTTTCTTAATCATGTTTTAACCTGTGTAGGACCGGGGAGTTAATAATCTCAGGGGATAAAACAAAGATACTCAACAGGGTCCTCCTCGGCAGAGAGGACAGTTCGTCAGATCCAGTTGCATGATGGGTCTCTTCTAGAAAATATGTAAGCAGATACAGGTATCTAGGCTTTGAGGTTCCTACTTGGAACTGTTGTAACGAGACTTTGTCGCCAATCAAAGAAAGGCTGGAGCATTAGAGTTGTGGCAGGTTTTCATCCAGGTATGGTGTAATGTTAAATTGTGAAAATGATGTATCTTGCTTATATAGATCATTGGTGATTATGCAGCGCCACTACTTGCACTCGTGTCTGACTGAAGCTTGGAGGCTGGAAAAACTGCAAAACGAAGCAGAGGATCTTTCCTAGGATGCCCTGTACTGCTAAAATTTTAATTTGCGGGAAAACTTAATATTCCAAGAAATAGAGTCGTGTTACTGAAAGAAATATCCTTATTGGGTCAATATGCTTGGGTTGCCCATTCAAACCCTGCAAGAGCCCTCCAAACTTCCTCAGCACTGGTGAACATCTTCCAAATGGATCGAAAAACGGGAAACGCCCTTCCGCATGAACCAGCTACATGATCTTATTCTGTTGGACAACAGGACATTTCCGGGCTCCATGGGATATTACCCCCATTCCCAAATACCATTCCTCCATTTCCCCCCAAAACTCTTCAATCACACCAAAGCTTGTTTGAAGCAAACATGTTTCCCTTAAGCTGTATTGTAAATTAGTCACACAGAACAATTTTTACAATTTATTTACGTCGATGTTTGTTCACCAGTCCACTGGTGCAGCTGGTAGTGCTGCTGTTGTCACAAAATGTGGGCTCTCATAAAAAAAATTTGGGAAAGCACGCATCATAAACTGGCTCTACCTTCAAAAAGAACTGTTGCATGTTCTTGCACTCAAATGTGCATGTATCTAAGGTTGACACTTTAATGAAACTGATTCTCTGTCATCTTAAATGCTTAATCATTAAGTATAAAATTGGGCATGCTTGTGTCAGAAGCCAGACATAGATATGGTAAGATTGTGGACAGTGGAGTCAGAGTGCACATGCTGTGGATTCCATCTCACATTGGTCTTCAGATGCATGAGGGAAAACTGATAAATTGGCTAAGCTGTATGCCTTCAAAGAGGGAGTAGATTACAATCTTGGCTTGTCAGGTAGTAGTTTGAGAACAATAATACGAAAAGAACTTCAGCTGAATTTTATGGACTTAAGGCTCAGGAGATTGACACCAGTGAGTCCATCTATCATCATTCTATCATGCAGGAGGAGCCACATGTCTATGGTGCATCCAACAAAATAAGCAGACTCTTGGATGTCACTACCGCCGGCTCCGGCTGGGTTACAAGTATCTGTGGCAGGTTAAATCCCCACCACCAGATGTAGACCAAACGAAATGTAAACTTTGCCAGATGGACTATTGTCACACATTGCGTCATTATGTACTGGAGTGTGATAAAATTAATGAATTTAGAAAAACAACTCACTCAGAAGTGTTCAAGAAATGGTAAGTATTTATCCACAGGTGGATATTGCAGACTTTGAGAATACCCTGCTTTGCTAGCTGTAAATAAAGCATTACCACAGGGTGTGCATGTGTGTGGGGTGTGGTGTGTGTGTGTGTGTGTGTGTGTGGTGTGTGTGTGTGTGTGGGGTGTGTGGGGAGGGTGTGTGTGTGTGTGTGTTTTGAGTGTGTGTGTGTGTGTGTGTGTGTGTGTGTGTGTGTGTGTGTGTGTGTGTGTGTGTGTGTGTGTGTGTGTGTGTGTGCGTGCGTGTTTTGTGGGTGTGTGTGAGGGTGTGTGGCGGGTGTGTGTGGGGGGGTGTGTGTGTGGTGTGTTGGTGCGGGGGTGTGTGTGTGGTTTGTGGGTTTTGGTTGTGTTTGTGCGTGGGTGTGGTGTGTGGGTGTGGGTGTGTTGTGTGTGTGTGGTGTTTTGTGTGTGGTTGTTGTGAGGGTGTGTGTGTGGGTGTGTGTGAGGGTGGGGTTTGTGTGGGTGTTGGGGGTGTGGGGGTGTGTGTGTGGTGTGCGTCCTTGTGTGTATGCATATATTTGTACGCTCGTGTGCACATGCCCTGCGTGCGCCCTCGTGTGTGTATGTGCGCGCGCGCACTAGTGTGGGTGTATGATCCACTTAATATTTGTATTTAAAACTCATTACAATTGTGACCAGGTGTGGACGTATCAGTGGTTCTTACTTTGTAATTTGTTTGACTGTAACCATGTATAGGAGTGAAGCTGATTCATTACCCCTGTAACTTGCCATGATTAGTGACCAGATCTACTGGAGTTCATTACCTTTGTAACTAGTTCAGCTATCATAACTTTGGGGTCCAGTCACTGGACCCATTATGTACCTTTGTAATCTTTGACTACCGCCCACAGGGATGGGTATGGGGTGCATAAAGATATTCAACTAAAGTGTGTGTGTGTGTGTGTGTGTGTGTGTGTGTGTGTGGTGTGTGTGTGTGGTGTGTGTGTGTGTGTGTGTGTGTGTGTGTGTGTGTGTGTGTGTGTGGTGTGTGTGACTCAACAATCAATATTTGCACCAAAAAACTCATTATAGTTTGACCCGGGTGTGGAAGTGTGAATTGCTCATTACTCTATAATTTGTTCATGATTGTAGCCAAAGTAAAAAACGTAAGTAACCATTCTACAGAAACTCATTACTTTGTAACTTGTGAGCTCATTACCTTTGTACCTAGTTCAGCTATCAAAACTTTGGGGGCCCGTCCTGGGCCCCTTACGTACCTCTGTAATCTGTAAATACCTTTGTAACTTGTCATGATTGTGACCAGACTTACCTGGAGTTCATTACCTTTGTAAATTGTGAGTTCATTACCTTTGTAAATTGTGAGTTCATTACCTTTGTAAATTGTGAATTCATTACCTCTGTAACTTGCTCAGCTATCAAAACTTTGGAGTCCAGTCCCTGGACCAATTATGTACCTCTGTAATCTTTTGACTACCGCCCACAGGATGGGTATGGGGTGCATAATAAACATATTAAACTAAAACTAACTACTCAGTACCTGAGGTAACATCGGTGTTGGGTCTGGAGTGGGAAGTCAAGGAAGACAGACTTAGGCTAAAGAGGAAACCTGATGGGGAAGGGAAGCTGACCAGCAGGTCTTTGCTGAGCAAAGGGCAGACTGCCTTCGATCCTTTGGGTTTGTTGACACCCATCACCATTCGAGGGAGGATGCTAGTGCAACAGACCTGGGAGCTGAACCTAGGTTGGGACGACCCACTGCCAGAAACAGTCTGCCAGAAGTAGGATCTGGTTAGCAAAGATCTAGCAGAATTGCATGAGTTCACATTCCCCAGGTCCATCGGGTGCACCAGGCGGGATTATGACTTGCATGTCTTCTGTGATGCCTCCTCCAGGGCCTATGGGGCAGTAGCGTATTTGGTGGCCGGGGACCAGGTCAGTCTGGCCACCAGTCGTGCGCTGGTGACACCCCTGAAGGATTGCTCGATCCCAAAGCTAGAGCTCATGGCGATGTTGCTGGGAGCAAGACTGGGTAAGTTTCGTAGAGGAGGTGTTGAGTAATCTGAGGGTGACACACACCTATGTATGGACAGACTCGGAGGTGGCCTTACAGTGGATCCAGAACGACAGGTCTAAGCTCCCCTATGTCAGGAATCGGGTAAAGGAGATATGGGAACTACAGTCAACGTCAACAATTCTGTACGTGCCTACAGATCAAAACCCAGCCGACCTGATAAGCCGAGGGGTGACACACAAAAAGCTGAGTAAAAGCGAGATTTGGTTCAAAGGCCCAGACAGGTTACCGGCAAGGGATTGCTGGCCGGAGCAGAAATTTGGGGAGACAACCAGCAGCATAATACACTTTGTGGGGGAACCCGACACTGAATTATTTGACCCCAGGCGCTACTCCTCCTGGAGGAAACTTATGGAGTCACGGAAATGGTATTTCGATTTGTGAGGAAGCTGCATGACAAGGTATGCCAAGGTCGACAGTTATTTTCTCAAAGGGTCCCAGAGAATATTGGATGAGGCAGTACCAAAGGGAGAGGTTTCAGGAGTGCTGGAAGTACTGGCGACCAGGCAGCAGGTTATGGCCCTGAGGATGCATGTCCAACGACGACTCAGGGAACAGTAAATTGGTTCACTCATTGGGATTGTTCCTAGATCATGCGGGGCTAATAAGATGCAGGGGAAGAATACAAAACTCTGAGCTCAGCTATGGGGCCAAACATCCCTCCTACTGGGAAAGGAGGGATGGGCGTCAGAGCTATTGATACAAGATGCCCATCAGAGGACCTTACATGGGGGGTTTGGAGATACCCTCACCTGCCTACGTCAGAATTACTGGGTACTGAAGGGTTGAGCTGCCGTCAAAAGGGTGCTAAAGAGTTGCACGGTTTGCCGGCGGTATGATGGGAGGACCCTACCATACCCAGGTCCACCACCACTGCCTCTGGAGCAGGTACATAGTGACAGGCCCTTTGAGACTGTGGGAATAGAGTATACTGGGGCTATCACATTGAAGAACCCAGGAGACGATAGGGTAGGCCCTCAGAAAGTATATGTCTGCCTGTTTACTTGTGCCACTACTCGAGCTGTGCATTTGGAGTTGGCAGAAGATATGTCAACAGAGACTTTCGTGAAGTTGTTCAGGAGGTTTACAGCCAGATTCTCGTGCCCGCGATTGATTATCTCGGACAATGGCACAAGCTTTAGGGCGGCCGATAAAGTTTTCAGGAATCTTAGGGACAACGGAGAAGTACGAGAAACACCTGAAGAGAATAGAGTGCGAGTGGAGGTTCATAGCTCCCAGGGCGCCTTGGCAAGGGGGATTCTATGAACGCATGGTGGGCACAGTCAAAAGGTGCATTCAGAAGGTCTTGCACGGCAGGAGAGTGAGCTTTGATGAACTGAGGACAATGTTAGTTGAGATAGAGACAAGAGTCAATAACAGGCCTCTGACCTACGTACAAAATGGGATTGACGAGCAGGAAGCTCTCACCCCTAATCACATGCTGTTTGGAAGATGGATTGAGCCCTTCCCCGCAATTTTGAATCAGTCTTCCAAGGAGCTGGATTATTATGGGCCAGATGGTCCCCCCATCAATGAAGAACTACACCGGAGTCACAATAGACTGGTGAACATCCTGAACAAATGGAACCAGGTGTGGCGCAGGGATTACTTGACAACCTTGCAGGAACATTTCAATGGTCCCGGGACCCCAAGGCAAATAAGACGATGCTAAGTGAAGGGGACCTGGTGCTAGTAGAATCCGAGGCACCTAGGGCGTGTACTGGCCTCTTGGCCTGGTAGTGTCGACCCACCCAGACAAGGCTGGGCGGTTGAGAATGGTGAAGGTGAGAATGAATGGTTTTCGAGACTATAAGACCCATCAACTTTTTTACCACTTGAGGTCCACACGGTGGGGCTGGGACATGAGAAATTAGACCAGAGGCTGACCGAGCTGAGCAGCCGGACGACCCGTCGAATGGCGCTCAAGTCCAGGGCCCACTGGGACGGCCTGCGGGAGGCAGACTTGATCTATACTTAGCGCCTACCTTCGCCGGTGGGAGGATGTGGAAATTTATTTGGTCCCTAAAGTTCCACAGGACAGATCCGGCATGGCCGTGATGGAACGGCTGAGCTGGATGGCCCTTATACCCCACCCAAACATGAAAGCATTCTCTAGAGTTGGCGTGGATTGTTGGTAAGCTTATTTAATTCATAGATTTACCCTTAGGGAAGGGGTGGGTTTGTTTTACTGTTGGAAATTTTAAATTTTAGGTTTATTTAAGGCAACTGTAGATAATAATAATGAGCCCTTAAGCCCTTAACATATTTAGTAATGGGCCCGATAATGTAGGCAAACATAGGAAAGTTAGTTGGGAGAACGGGCCCACCCTAGTTTAAACCCAAAGGGCCCCGAGGGTCGGGAAGAGAGCCCAGAAGTTTTCTTAAGACGGGACGCCAAGGGGACAAGATGTGCCTTTTGATCGGCAGATGGACCCCCCACGTGTCTTCACTTTTGGACTGGGGAAATCGGTAGAGGCACTCGATGTACCGAAAATAAAAACCCCCCCCGGGTCGGGCCCAATAAAGTAAGCCCGACCCCCAACCCTTTATCTTTTTAGTTCGGGCCCAAGTTTTGGGGGTAGATTGTGGGGGTTTTTGATCTGTGGGCCGCCGGTGTGAAACGGGCCCAGAGCGGGCCCAATAATTTACCAGTGTCTAAAGGGGGCCGGGAAAAGCTAGTGTCTGTGTCTGCCTTGGTTTTTAAAAGGGGTTTACTACCCTCTTGGATATGGGAAATTTTCCCTGAGGTGGAGGCAGGTCATTTATAACGTTTGAATTTTTGCGGGAATTTTAAGGTTCCGGGTTGCAATTTGGTTTTGAGGGGAAGTCCAAAGGGGCAGGCTAAGTTGGGGGAAAGTTAAAGATCAGGATATATGCTGAAAACACCAAGTAAGGTTTGTCCTTTTTTCGGGGCATGCAGGCGATTTTTTCTTGCAACTTTAAATTTGGGTGAAAATCTGTCCTAAAAGGGAAACTTATGAGGTTTGAGGTCCCCCCTCAGAGTCGGATTTTAAAGAGATTGGGGGGGTAGGCGACTTTTGGGGGTTTAGTCCACAAAATTTTCACACGGGTTTTGGGTTAATTAGACAAGTAATTGTTATTAAAAAATGTGTCATAAAAGTTTTAGAGTTTAAAATTGGGGGTAACTGATAGTTAAAAATGGTAATTAATTTTTTAATTTTAGTAAGTAATTTCAAAAATAGTATTTAAAAAAAAAAGAGGTATTTAAAAAGGACAGGAAAGATCAATTAGCTTTATTTAAGAAAACAATGTAAAAAAATTTTAAATTTTAAAAGGGTTTGACTTATGCTTACTATTTAAAATCCCCAAAATGAGGTAGTTGATTTTTTAAATTATTTAAAAGATTGTATTTAGAAATTTGAAAAATAATGGAGAAAAAACATTACACTCCCTTACTTTAGGCTTTTAGGTTGGAATTTTTTTACTTTTCTCTTTAAGTTTAGTATCCCGAGAAATTGTGATAGATCATTCTGTTCGTGATTGTGTACGTTGCCCTACATTCGTTTTAAAAACTGGGAATTTTCCCATCCCAGGGAAAAGCATTGGGTATTTTTGTTTCGGGTTAAGTTAAATGAAACACTTTTTGGGCCTGGCGGGACGTGCTGCGCAGTAGCTCCTAAATGATTTGGGGGCTTTTGCGCAGTTTTAAATTTGTACTTAACTCTGTGAAGCCTGTTTCCCCCGCTCTTACAAATTTTGAAGAAAGATGCTTTCCATCGGAGCAATTTTTCAACGGCAAAAGGGAAGAATTGGGATGGCGAAGTTGGAGATTCTGCGACTGCCCGAGGAAAAAAAGAAGATTGTAGTGGGCCCTTTCCCTTTTTTGGCCCTTTAGGTAAAGGGGAAACTGGTCAGTGTTGGAAAAAGCGGGGAACCCCAAAGTTGACGATAAAGGGAAGCGAATGGAAAGGTAGAAAAACGGAAAAAGAAAGGGGACTGCCTTTGGAAAAACTGTTGGGGAAAACATCTAATACATTCTCAGTGTTTCCCCGGGACGAATTTGAGTGGGACTTTTTGGGAAAAAAAACCGCGAACGACACCAAGGAAGGAAAGGGAATATTTTTGTTTTTGGGGGATCCCAATTTAAAGGTATATGGATAGGGGCTTTCTGCTTGAAGGACAGGAGTAGGAGAAGAGAGTTTGCTTTCCTGGGGCTGGGATGGGGCGATATTGTTTGCTGTCTGGAATTTAAAAAATGAGAGGTTTTTGGGGTAATCTATTATCTGGGCTCAGTGCTGAAGGCAACGATGTTGGCAGAGTTGGGGTTTAAGAAATGTTTTGCAGGTATAGGTCCCGCAATTGAAAATTATTAGGGAAGGGGGGGGAACCCTGTAAAATGTGGTATTTTGCCCCGGAGAGGGGGTGGAAAAAAATGGTGTCCAAAGGGGAAATTGGGGGTCAATTGCTGGTGGACAAAAAAACTGTAAGGAAAATGCGGGTTTAAAATTCATTGGGGAATGGGGCCTTTTTTATGGAAAAAATGGGCATGTATGGCCCCGGGGGTGGGGTTTACTTATCTAGGTCTGGGGTGGTAGCATGGCAACTGCAGTGGAGGGGGGCAGGGTTTGGACTTTAAACTAGGAAAAAGTTAGTGGTATGGGTTTTAGCCGGGGAAAAAAAAAAATTGAAGTCCAGTGTGTAATATTTGGTTCTAGGGGAATAGTAATTTTGCCCCGAACGAGGGAGATATTTAAAGCCAGGGACTTTGGGTGAAAGGCAGTAATAGGTTTAGGGAGAAAAAAAGAAATTTAGCAGGTGGGTAAGAAAAAAGGAGAGTCTTTCAATTTTTTATTATGTAAATTTCTTTGTGTAGGAGTAAAATGGATGGGTTGAGATTAGTTGCTAGTGCAAAAGGGAAAAATTTATGTTTTTGCCATAACTGAGCGTGGTTTTAAATTTAAAAAAATGGGACATGCCTGCGGGAAAGTCAATTCAAAGGGGTTTTTTTTTCCAAGTAGTTTGAAGTTTCGGGAAGGGGGTGGGGTGGGATTGTTTGTCCCAGATCGCTTGAACTGTTGCATAAAAACGGGTTTTTAAGTCTGAAAAAAACCAAAAACAGAGTTTTGTTTGGGTAGAATTTTTCGAGGGGCATGAAAAACTGAAATTTTTTGGAGTGATATACCCTCCCCCAAATTAGTTTGGGACCCAAGGGGACTAATATGGGGGGGGAAAATTTTTAAGGCCACAAGGGAAGATAATGTAGTAATTCTAGGAGACTTTAAAATTTAGTCTTTTTGATTGGAATTTTTTGACTGGAATTTTTGGGAAAATAAAGAAATTCTTAGAAAATTGTTCAGGATTGTTTTTTGAAGCAGTTTGTTTACGAAACCACAAGGGAAATTAAACCCGCTTGCTTAGTTATGGCAAACAAGAATCCCTTTTTAAAAATTTTGGAAATTTTTTGAGGAACGGGGGGTTAAACGACCACAAATCAAATTTCATTTTTTGCATTGGAAAGGAAAATCGGGTGTAAAAAAAAAAAAAACTCAGAAAAAACAGTCCCAGATTTTACTTAGGGAGATTTCGAAGGGGTTAGGAAAATTTATCTGTTGCGGGTTTCGAAGTGGGTATCAAATTTGCAGTTTTCTAAAAATATTTCATGTGCTCAAGAACGTTTAAACCCCTATAAAGAAATTAATTTAAATAGAAATGAAAAAAAATGGATGAATAATAGGCTCAATATCTATTGGGGTTTAAAAAAGGAATTTTTAGGCGTATCAAAAGGGGGGTTTAAAGGGGCATCTTTCGAATTTAGTAATTTTTATTAAGAGGGCATTTAAAAAGGGGGGGTAAGAAAAACTAAAAGGGACTTGAAAAATTAAAATTTCCCAGGGGATTCTAAAAACCAAAAAGTTTTTTTCCCGGGTTTTATAGAACAAAAGTTAGAGATAAGTAGGTCCCTTAAAATAACTAGGCACCTTACTGAAAAAAGAGAATGAATGATCGATTTTTAATAATTATTTTCTTCAGTTTTTAAAACAGGAAGAAAAAACAAATTCCATTTAAATTTTTATAGGGGGCTAGAAGAAGAAAAAATTATTAACATCACAGTCATAGTGAAAGGTTGGTGAAGCAGATAGCAACTGAAGCAAAAAAAAGCGCCCGGGTCCCGATGAGGATTTTTCAAGGGGTTTTTAAAAAAAGCAAAAGGAATCTGTGAACCATTAACTAATATTTTTAATTTTCTCTTCAAACGGGTGTGTGTTGAATTGGAATGGTAATGTAATTCCTATTTTTAAACGGGGACAAGTTTTACCATCAAATTACGCCCAATAAGCTTTCCTAATTGTAGGCAAATTACTAGAGTCAATTTTGTGAGTTTTAAAGAAGCCATCTCAAAAAGCATAGCTTGATTATGTAATCATGGATTCACAAAAGGGCCGGGAATTTCCTAATAATTTTTAATTTCTTCAGTAAGCTTTTGAGGGTGTTGACCCGATAAAGAATTTTATATTTTTCTTAGATTTTAGTAAGGCTTTTGATAGGTTACCCCCATAGACTGTTTAAAAAAAGTGGCAGCTATGGCATTGGGGAAAAATGCTCTCGTGATCAGCATTTCTCACTGACATTAACGAGAGTGTCCATAATGGGTTAAATCCGAGGGGGGTATGAACAAGTGGGGTTCCCAGGGATCAGTCTTGGGCCCCCCTTGTTTTTTATAATATATATCGAGATCTTTATGAGGGAATTCTACGATTGGCAAATTCGCCGTGACACAAAGATAGGTAGGATAATTGATTCAAACGTAGCGTTTTGGGAACTTCAGGGGATTTTAAACAAACTTTCTTGGGCAGGAAAATGGGAGTGCAGTTTAATGTAGATAAAGCAAGGTTTTGAAAATTGGGGCGCCCTAACCAGTACTTTTAAGTTAAAAAGATGTAAACTTAGCCATACAGATTTCGAAAAGGGCTTGGGGTTATGGTGAGCACAACCTTAAACCCGACAGCAAAAGTTTAAACATATGTAATAGGCAAAAAAGATTTCGGGGTTTAAATCAAAAGTGTAAGCAAAAGAAATCCAGAGGTCATATGCAGCTTT
>NW_026473985.1:0-11391 GCF_026875155.1 Cherax quadricarinatus
GGCCTGTCTTCTTTTCAAAAATCTTGAGTACTTCTACATCACTGTCATATCTCCCTCTTGGAACATCTCCTTACAGTTCTGGAACGGCCTAGGGGTAAATCCCTGTACTTCTTCGGCTTCTATACGTGCTCTTCTCAGGGGTGGAATCCATGCTGGCTCTGCGTATTCAAAAACAGGCCTGATACATATCAAGCATAATATCTTGAAGGAGTCCCTATGGAAGTTTCTAAAAACAGTTCTAAGGTTTGCTATCACCGCTTGCACCGCTGCTGTAATGATAGTCTCTCTTCATGAGGTCATAATAAGAGTCTTCCTGAACAGCAAATCAAAATAAATTATATAATTATGTAACAAACAATAAAAGCAAAACACAGTGGGTTGAACAGTTCGTAGCTAAACAAGAAAATGGAGATAAATCTTCAGACGATGTTTCGGTCTGTCCGAAACATCCAGAGCACAATAATAAGAGGAGAGGAGTTGGGGGGGTGGAGGAGTGTTGTTGTGTGGGAGTGTAGCCTCAGATCACAGCTGGAGGAGGTATGGGGTACGGGCGGAGGCTGAGAGATTGTTGTGGCATAGACTTCAGACCTCAGATGAAGGAGACCTAGTTATATAGCCTTGACCAGTCCTCCCATCTCTCCTCCACTCTCAGACACAGCCCCAATAAGGCCCTCTCAGGCCTCCATCATCCTCCAAACCCCTGACCCACCCCTACCACACTACTGCCGACCACCACACTACTACCCCCACCACCACACCCGCAAGGTAAGGGCTCCCGCTGGGCTTCTGATTGGCACCACCTTTATAATTAACCTGCAGGGTGAAGCAGGAGCCCCGTTACTGAGGAGAGGAGAGCCAAAGATTTCCTCGGGATTTTAGTAACGTGAGGAACATTATGGAGTGTTGGGAGGGTGCAAGCATGAAGTAATATTCATTATACGTTGAGCAATGTTGCATATAGGGGAATGCAACATTTATGTCGTGGACTTTTCCATCCTCAGACTTGCTAGGACGTGAAGCGAACAGGACCAGGAGTTTCTCAAATCAGATTTTATAGAGTTTGAAGGATAGGTAAGACTGGTGAGAAATTATGAAACCGGTTGCACACACACACAAACACACGATCCAGAGGTCACGAGAGCCGTCTTTTGTCTCGTATTTTTGTTTGTCTGTCTGTCTGTCTGTCTGTCTGTCCGTCCGTCTGTCTGTAAATCATATTAAAGATATGATTACCTAATGTAATTTTCTGCATGGAGGAACAGTCAAGGTAATCCAAACTTTGAATTGGAATAGAAAATTACTTTCAACTTGATCTCATCACTTACGCGATTTTTTAAGTCAGAAAATTCGTCCAAATCTCCAGTTTGCCATTTTTTTTTTCAACTAGAGCCGTCTAATTATTTTTCTGGGGCATAATAATATTTGAATAAAAGAGGCAGACCTGTTTTAAAATGAGGATCCCGGCGGCTGTCTTATGGCGAGTTTCAATATACTTTTTTTCTTCTTCTTGGTCTTGTATGAGCACAGTTCTTGGTGTTGTCTCCTACCTTCAGCACACAGTCTGCCTTCAGCACACAGTCTGCCTTCAGCACACAGTCTGTCTTCAGCACACAGTCTGTCTTCAGCACACAGTCTGCCTTCAGCACACAGTCTGCCTTCAGCACACAGTCTGCCTTCAGCACACAGTCTGTCTTCAGCACACAGTCTGCCTTCAGCCACAGTCTGTCTTCAGCACACGTCTGCCTTCAGCACACAGTTTGCCTTCAGCACACAGTCTGCCTTCAGCACACAGTCTGCCTTCAGCACACAGTCTGCCTTCAGCACACAGTCTACCTTCAGCACACAGTCTGCCTTCAGCACACAGTCTGCCTTCAGCACACAGTCTGTCTTCAGCACACAGTCTGTCTTCAGCACACAGTCTGCCTTCAGCACACAGTTTGCCTTCAGCACACAGTCTGCCTTCAGCACACAGTCTGTCTTCAGCACACAGTCTCCCTTCAGCACACAGTCTGCCTTCAGCACACAGTCTGCCTTCAGCACACAGTCTGTCTTCAGCACACAGTCTGTCTTCAGCACACAGTCTGCCTTCAGCACACAGTCTGCCTTCAGCACACAGTTTGCCTTCAGCACACAGTCTGCCTTCAGCACACAGTCTGCCTTCAGCACACAGTCTGCCTTCAGCACACAGTCTGCCTTCAGCACACAGTCTGCCTTCAGCACACTCTGCCTTCAGCACACAGTCTGTCTTCAGCACACAGTCTGTCTTCAGCACACAGTCTGCCTTCAGCACACAGCACAGTCTGCCTTCAGCACACAGCACAGTCTGCCTTCAGCACACAGTCTGCCTTCAGCACACAGTCTGCCTTCAGCACACAGCCTGCCTTCAGCACACAGTCTGCCTTCAGCACACAGTCTGCCTTCAGCACACAGTCTGCCTTCAGCACACAGTCTGCTTTCAGCACACAGTCCTGCCTTCAGCACACAGTCTGTCTTCAAGCACACAGTCTGCCTTCAGCACACAGTTCTGCCTTCAGCACACAGTCATATCTTCAGCACAGAGTCTGCCTTCAGCACACATTCTGCCTTCAGCACACAGTCTGCCTTCAGCACACAGTCTGCCTTCAGCACACAGTCTGCCTTCAGGACACAGTCTGCCTTCAGCACAGAGTCTGCCTTCAGTACACAGTCTGCCTTCAGCATACAGTCTGCCTTCAGCATACAGTCTGCCTTCAGCATTCAGTCTGCCTTCAGCACACAGTCTGCCTTCAGCACACAGTCTGCCTTCAGGACACAGTCTGCCTTCAGCACACAGTCTGCCTTCAGCACACAGTTTGCCTTTCAGCACACTGTCTGCCTTCAGCACACAGTCTGCCTTCAGCACACAGTCTGCCTTCAGGACACAGTCTGCCTTCAGCACACAGTCTGCCTTCAGCACACAGTCTGCCTTCAGCATACAGTCTGCCTTCAGCATACAGTCTGCCTTCAGCATACAGTCTGCCTTCAGCACACAGTCTGTCTTCAGCATTCAGTCTGCCTTCAGCACACAGTCTGCCCTCAGTATTCAGTCTGCCTTCAGCATTTAGTCTGCCTTCAGCGTTCAGTCTGCCTTCAGCACACGGTCTGCCTTCAGCACACGGTCTGCATTCAGCACACGGTCTGCCTTCAGCACACAGTCTGCCTTCAGCACACAGTCTGCCTTCAGCACACAGTCTGCCTTCAGCACACAGTCTGTCTTCAGCACACAGTCTGCCTTCAGCACACAGTCTGCCTTCAGCACACAGTCTGCCTTCAGCACACAGTCTGCCTTCAGCACACAGTCTGTCTTCAGCACACAGTCTGTCTCCAGCACACAGTCTGCCTTCAGCACACAGTCTGCCTTCAGCACACAGTCTGCCTTCAGCACACAGTCTGTCTTCAGCACACAGTCTGCCTTCAGCACACAGTCTGTCTTCAGCACACAGTCTGTCTTCAGCACACAGTCTGCCTTCAGCACACAGTCTGCCTTCAGCACACAGTCTGCCTTCAGCACACAGTCTGTCTTCAGCACACAGTCTGTCTTCAGCACACAGTCTGCCTTCAGCACACAGTCTGCCTTCAGCACACAGTCTTCCTTCAGCACACAGTCTGCCTTCAGCACACAGTCTGCCTTCAGCACACAGTCTGCCTTCAGCACACAGTCTGCCTTCAGCACACAGTCTGTCTTCAGCACACAGTCTGTCTTCAGCACACAGTCTGCCTTCAGCACACAGCACAGTCTGCCTTCAGCACACAGTCTGTCTTCAGCACACAGTCTGCCTTCAGCACACAGCCTGCCTTCAGCACACAGTCTGCCTTCAGCACACAGTCTGCCTTCAGCACACAGTCTGCCTTCAGCACACAGTCTGCCTTCAGCACACAGTCTGTCTTCAGCACACAGTCTGCCTTCAGCACACAGTCTGCCTTCAGCACACAGTCTATCTTCAGCACAGAGTCTGCCTTCAGCACACAGTCTGCCTTCAGCACAGAGTCTGCCTTCAGCACACAGTCTGTCTTCAGCACACAGTCTGTCTTCGGCACACAGTCTGTCTTCAGCACACAGTCTGTCTTCAGCACACAGTCTGTCTTCAGCACACAGTCTGCCTTCAGCACACAGTCTGCCTTCAGCACACAGTCTGCCTTCAGCACACAGTGTCTGCCTTCAGCACACAGTCTGCCTTCAGCACACAGTCTGCCTTCAGCACACAGTCTGCCTTCAGCATACAGTCTGCCTTCAGCATACAGTCTGCCTTCAGCATTCAGTCTGCCTTCAGCACACAGTCTGCCTTCAGCACACAGTCTGCCTTCAGGACACAGTCTGCCTTCAGCGTTCAGTCTGCCTTCAGCACACAGTCTGCCTTCAGCACACAGTCTGCCTTCAGCACACAGTCTGCCTTCAGCACACAGTCTGCCTTCAGCACACAGTCTGCCTTCAGCACACAGTCTGCCTTCAGGACACAGTCTGCCTTCAGCACACAGTCTGCCTTCAGCACACAGTCTGCCTTCAGCATACAGTCTGCCTTCAGCATACAGTCTGCCTTCAGCATACAGTCTGCCTTCAGCACACAGTCTGTCTTCAGCATTCAGTCTGCCTTCGGCACACAGTCTGCCTTCAGTATTCAGTCTGCCTTCAGCATTTAGTCTGCCTTCAGCGTTCAGTCTGCCTTCAGCACACGGTCTGCCTTCAGCACACGGTCTGCCTTCAGCACACGGTCTGCCTTCAGCACACGGTCTGCCTTCAGCACACGGTCTGCCTTCAGCACACAGTCTGCCTTCAGCACACAGTCTACCTTCAGCATACAGTATGCCTTCAGCATACAGTCTGCCTTCAGCATACAGTCTGCCTTCAGCACACAGTCTGTCTTCAGCATTCAGTCTGCCTTCAGCACACAGTCTGCCTTCAGTATTCAGTCTGCCTTCAGCATTTAGTCTGCCTTCAGCGTTCAGTCTGCCTTCAGAACACGGTCTGCCTTCAGCACACGGTCTGCATTCAGCACACGGTCTGCCTTCAGCACACAGTCTGCCTTCAGCACACAGTCCTGCCTTCAGCACACGGTCTGGTGCCTGCTTCAGCACACAGTCTGCCTTTAGCACACAGTCTGCCTTCAGCACACGGTCTGCCTTCAGACCCCAGTCTGCCTTCAGCACACAGTCTGCCTTCAGCACACAGTCTGCCTTCAGCACACAGTCTGCCTTCAGCACACAGTCTGCCTTCAGCACACAGTCTGCCTTCAGCACACAGTCTGACTACGAGAGTTGGGTTTGAATGCGACTTGCACATCAGAGTTTATTTCTTGGGTGGCATTGAAAATTGGGTTGGGCAAATGTTTTGTTAGTGGGATGAATTGTAAAGGACCTGCCTAGTATGGGCCAACAGGCCTGCTGCAGTGTTCCTCCTTTCTTATGTTCTTATGTTACAAATACGTAAAGCTCTCAAAAACATTGATGAGAAAACAGACAGTTTAACTCTATCTTGATGTGAAGAATAATAGTGGACATAGGAACAGTTATTTGTAGGTTTTCTGTAAATTTTAAATTTTAATAATTAAAACATCTAGAAAAGGCAATGAGTTATTTTCCTCAAATTCAACAGTAAAGTTTATAGAATGGGCTAAGCTATTTAATTTGCCAAGGAAATGGCGTATATCAACATTCTTGGGCATAAGATATATTGATGATATTTTGTGTCTTATGCCCAAGAATGTAGATATACACCATTTCCTTGGCAAATTAAATAGCTTAGCCCATTTTATAAACTTTACTGTTGAGTTTGAGGAAAATAACTCATTGCCTTTTCTAGATGTTTTAATTATTAAAAGTAATAATGAATTCAAATTTAAAATTTACAGAAAACCTACAAATAACTGTTCCTATGTCCACTATTATTCTTCACATCAAGATAGAGTCAAACTGTCTGTTTTCTCATCAATGTTTTTGAGAGCTTTACGAATTTGTAGTCCAGAGTTCATAGATGAAGAAATATCCAAAATTTACGAAATAGCCATTGATCTGAAATACCCGAGAAATGTAATTGATAAATCATTTAAAATTGCTAGAAATACTTTTTACAATCCAAAAAGGGACAACCAACCTTATTCAACTAAAAGTATGTTAGTTGTCTCTTACCATGAAAAATTGGTTGATATGCCTTCTCTTCTTATGACTTTTAATATTAAAGTTGCATTTAAAAATCTTGATACAGTAAAACAACTTTTGATGAAGAATTCCCCCCGAAATGCTGACATAAGATTCCTTGTAAAAATTGCGATAAAGTTTATTACGGTCAAACTGGTAAAAATCTCTAACTTAGATTAAAACAACATAAATATAGCATTAGAACTGGACAAGATTCCAATACTCTATTTATGCATGTGAGAGATTTTAACCATCCAATTGATTTTCAAAAAGTTGAGAAAGTTGTATCAAGTCCATGGTTGACAGAAATATAATTGAATCTTGTTTCATAAAAAGCAGTTTTGACAATAATATGAATATTTCCTTAGGTTTATATAAATTAGACTCATTTATAATTAATAAAATTTGGTTAGAGTTTAATAATACATTGGACAAATAATAAACCTTATTTCTTGGGTAGAATATTTTATTAGTGGGATGTCGTGAGGACCTGTCTAGTTGGACCAGCGGACCTACTGCAGTGTTCCTCTTTTCTTATGAGTCCGGTATTGTCGCGCGTCAGGTGTTTCTTTGTTGTGGGGGTTGACTGTGAGGTGTAGTCAAAGTGTATAGAAAACCTACCAACAAGGACGATCTTATACACTTTTATTCACACCAAGACACCCGCACTAAGAGAGGAGTCCTCATTGGCTTCTTCTTGAGAGCTCTTCGCATCTCCAGCCCTTGTTTTCTAGAAGAAGAATGCACTTACATAACACAAGCCTTTACACGTCTTCAGTTCCCATCTTTCTTCATCCGAGATTGCAGACTCAAGGCACAAGCTATCCTCAACAAACCTCCTATGGAACAGCCCCCTAAGCAGTTCATAGTACTCTCATGTGGCGATGTTGCCACGAATACTCGCCGGGCACTTGCTATGAGTAACATCAACGTTTCCACCATAAACACATCATCTATCAAAGACCTCACTACGAAACGCAGCCCCACACCCCTAACTTCTACAGCAGGCGTCTACACTATCCCCTGTGGGTTCTGTCCCAAGAAATATGTAGGCGAGACAGGCAGAGATCTTGCAGTCCGCCTGAATGAGCATCGAAATGCCTCTAAACAGAGACGATGTAAGGTACGCCTGTGTCCTCCACAGAGACTCCACGGGGCATTTGATGAACTGGAATGAGGCACAACTCGTTCCACCGAACCAGACCTCAGACGCCGACGGTGCCTAGAAGCCTCACTAATCGCCTCACCGACACTATAGAACGCAAACGCTGGAAACTACAAAATTTAAAAACATTGGCATACATGTTACTTAAGCAGCACCAACCCAAACAACACAGGAGTCACATGATTTCATCGTCTACCCGTCCTCATCATAGGTAGAGGTTATTTTGATAAGGACCTGCCTCGCATGGGCCAGTAGGCCTTCTACAGTGTTCCTCCATTCTTATGTTCTTATGACATTCCTCAGGTCACGTGGTCACACCTCACTCTCCTCCTATATATATAATGTCTTTCTACCTCTGTATGTTAGAAGTGATCAAGGTCCCAGGGACCGAAACTGTTTTCTAATAAATATGTCATAGTTGTTTGCAACGTGTCCTTTCTAAACCAACTTGTCGATATTTATTACAAGGTTTTATACCATATATATATATATATATATATATTATATATATTATATATATATATTATATATATATATTTTTATATATATATATATATATATTCTACTATGTGGATTTTGTATATACTTATACGGGAATATTGCTTCATGTGTATTATATACCATTAGAATTGTTTCTTTAGGTATGACTAATATTATTTGCTTAACACCACCTCCAGCGATTGTCAGGGCCGTTTTTATGTCCCACCACTGCTACTGCTGGGTGTGGTGTGGGTTCTAAGTGGTTCGTCACGAACTTGCACAAACTTCTTATTGGCTGAAGTTTAGCGCTGAGAAAATTCAGCCAACAAGAGAAGGTGAGAAGGAAGCTTAGAAAAGAGACTATGGGTCCCTCTCCTGTTGCTGTTCTGTTTGGTTGTGGTTCCCTTGTCTCCGTCGGAAGTCCTGGGCTCTAACGGCTTCGTAGATCTTCTTGGGGGGGATGGAGAGGGGTTCCTGTTTCCTTCGACATCTTAGGTCTTCATCCCTGACGGTCCTGAGCCTTCCAGTGAAGTGTCTACCGTCATACCCTCTGATGAAGGTCGAGGGGATGGCAGCAGACATGGTGGTGTATCAGTGAGATAAAAATTCTTCTTTTTCAGTTAGTATTTGCTTATTACTCATGTACCCGGCAGGGCTGGCTCCTCCAGTAGTCTGGTTTGGAGTTCTGGTAGGGGGTCCAGGGCTTGAACCCTTTCTTGTACATAAATACAACCCATGTTGCACTTCTAAGTGGCTGAATGATCAGTGCTACCTCCAGAGGGTCCCACTGACACAACATAATCCTAACATGTTAAATTATGCTAGCTGTGTAAATTTAATATACCAGTCCCTGCCTAAGGTGGTGAGAAAATTTCATAAACATTACTTTCTTGCATTGTTCTGTGGAATATTATTCATTTAACCTTCACTGTCTAAACCGCTCATGTTTATTGTTAAACAAGATCATTTATATGGGACCAGTCGTTAAGGTGGGCTTGTTTGTCTTCATAAGAACATAAGAAAGAAGGAACACTGCAGCAGGCCTACTGACCCTGTGTTTTCAACTCGTCCCCAAGTCTTGGATTTTACTTCATGTAGAACAAAGTTGAATGATCCACGCGGGTATAGAGTATTTTCTATTGCAATTTCAATCACAAAATTTTTTTTGACTCTTATTAATTGTAAATTGTTGGGAAATTTGTGAGGTGTTACATGGCTCACAACAGGCTTTCGCTTCCTTAAAGAACAAAAACGTACATTATCGTGACTGGAACCATACACAAATAACTCTCACATAGGAGAGAGAAACTTGCGACGACGTTTCGATCCGACCTAGACCATTTATAGCGTGACTTTGCAAATGGTCCAAGTCGGACCGAAACATCTCTTCTATGTGCAGGTTATTTGTGTATTCCACCTCACTGGTATTGCTGACACACGGGAAAATAGAGAGGAGGAGAAAGAGGAGGAGAAGGAGGAGGAGGGAAGGATGCCAACGTTACAATTTCTCTCCTGGGAGTACCTACAGGCGGAGAGAAACCCACTTCTGAAAAGGTACCTCCAGGAGACGGCTCCAAGTGGAGATAAATCCTGTAAGGATTGTGACGCCTCGTTGAGGAGTGAGGGAGCTGGTTCTCTTGTGTCGTACGCTGGGAAGAACTTGCTTCATGTATAGAGGGAGAAAAGCCCACAGCAGTACGCTGTGGGCATTATGCTGCCCATCTGAGGAAGGAGGGCACCCTTAGGAAGGCCCCACATCTGTAACTGCAGTATTCTCACTCTGGACACAGACAGTAAGGGTCACCGCCTGCAAGATCTATACTCACAGAAAGTTGAATGTATACTGACTAAAGCAGCTTAGAACTCTGCAGCTGCTGGTAACCACTTAAATAAGGGAGATATAAACAGAGATAGAGATAGAGACAGAGATAGAAACAGATAGACAGAGACAAAGATAGAGAGAGAGAGACAGAGATAGAGAGAGAGAGAGAGAAAGAGAGAGAGAAGAGAAAGAGAGAGAGAAGAGAAAGAGAGAGAGAGAGAAAGAGAGAGGAGAAGAGAAAGAGAGAGAAGGAGAGAGAGAGAGAGAGAGAGAGAGAGAGAGAGAGAGAGAGAGAGAGGAGAGAGAGAGAGAGAGAGAGAGGAGAAAGAGAGAGAGAGAGGAGAGAGAGAGAGAGGAGAGAGAGAGAGAGAAAGAAAAATGGGAATTGCAGGCTCTACACTACGTCTCCCTCAGTGATTTACCTTCATGGTAGATCTCTAAGTGTAGTTCGAAAATGGAACGGAATCAGCAAGACATCCTATTGGGGCAAGTGTTCCACAAGGAAGCGTGCTGGGACCATTGTTAGGGAAATGTCTACTTCAACCGACCTTCTTCATCTCATCCCAGAATCACATGCATATGCAGACGACTGTACACTAACATTCACTTATCCAAGAGAAGAAATCCCAAAGCTGCTCTAAGCTACATCAATTACCAGCTGGAGCTATATCAGTTGGGGAAATAGATGACAAGTAACATTTGCACCTGAGAAAAAGAAAATTTGATGACGTCCCCTAGGCACCATGATGGTAATGCTGGTGCAGTAGTAAGGATGAATGGGAGGGTGTTGGCACCTGGAGAAGAAGTTGATATCCTTGGGGTGAAATTTGACTCCAAACTAACCATGAAGAACCATGTTGTACATCTTTCAAACAAGGCAGCCAGGAACTTACAGCCACTTCGCCCGAATCTCGCATCTGCTTGACAGTAGGGGTTGCAAGATCCTGTACGAGGCACAAGTACGCTCACACCCTTTAGTATGCTCCACTTTCTTGGTTTGCCTGCCCCCCCTCTCAAACTGCGACTTGCTTGCAGAGCAGAGCCTTCAACACAGGAGGGATGTGGTAGCCTTACTGTTATGTACAAGGCCAAGTAATGTAAAAGACCACACTTTGGATCCACTTCGAGGACAGCGTGAAACAAGCTTTTAATGCCACAAGACGGGCAGAAAGCAGCAACTTCACTCTGGCTGTACCCTTCTCCAAACATTCACTCCATCTGAGATCATATTACCCAGGATGACTCGTGTATGGAACACATTCGTACAGCATAATGATGTCAACGAGATAAAATCAGTTGATCAAATAAAAATGCTGGCCCACAGATGGCTCCAACTTCATCCTGTTCCCTATTTGTATGTCTCATAACAATAAAAATGCTTTCAAACGAGCTGATGTAGGTAACAGCTTTTAGCTTGCCAATAAAGTTAGGAATCCTTAACCTGTAAATAGCTTGTCAATAAAGCTAGGGATCCTTAACCTTGTCAAACCCTGTGTAAAAAAAAAAAAAAAGAGAGAGAGAGGGGCAGACAGACAGAGACAGAGAGAGAATATGTGCGTGTGTGTGTTTGTGTGTGTCTTCCACGTATCTTCAACTCTGTCTTTCACTTTTTAGAAAGTGGGGCGCGAAAGCTACCACAAGAGAGACACTCATCCCTGAATCTTTAATGCAGCGTCTATCCTCGGGAGGCGACAAACCCCGGGGGCCACCCGAGAGGAGAAGGAGAGAGAGAAGGGAGAGAGAGAAGGAAAGGGGAGAGGGGGAGGAAAGAGAG
>NW_026473986.1:0-7500 GCF_026875155.1 Cherax quadricarinatus
AAAACACTTTTTCAAATTCTTAGTTGCAGGAAGCTGTATTATGAAGTGATCACCATCCCTCCTCAAACGCTTGGTATTTCCTGAGGAGTTCGAGGACGGTTTTGTATAGCAGGTGTTGTTAACCTGGTACTTTATTATGAGTTGTCTGACAACAGACAAACAAAATTCACCATACGGTGGTCTGTTGCCAGTCTTCATTTGGTACATATTATATGCACTGAGCATTGAAATGTCCATGAGATAGAAGAAAAGTTTCATGTACCACTTGTAACTCTTACGCACACAATCAACAAAGTCAATCTGCATGTCACATTTGTCAACCAACTGCATGTTTTGTGTATAATCAATCACTGTCACTGGTTTTCGAATACGTTCATTAGTCACTCTATCAATTTTGGCACTGTCTTGCATTTCGTTACGGTGAATGGTTGTCAATGTGACATCTCGTTTGTCATGCCACCGTAATGCCATGATGTCATTGGCAGTAAACACCTGCACCTCATCACCACAAGTGCCTGCGTTGAACCTAGGCATATGTTTACGATTAAAACGGACTGTGTCACACACATCTGTCATGTTCACTCACAAGAAATCACTAAGTAAAGGGCTTGTGTACCAGTTATCAGTATATAATGTATGCCCCTTACCAAGATAAGGCACCATCATGCTTCTCACTACGTCACCTGAGATACCCAATAACATCCTGGTATCTTTCAATGTTTTACTTCCCGTGTATACAACAATATCCAATACCAGGCCATTGTCACAGTCACAGAGTACAAACAGTTTTATACCAAAGTGTTTCCTCTTGCTCGGTATATACTGTTTGAACGACAGTCTACCTTTGAACAAAATCAAAGACTCGTCAATTACAAAATTCTTGAATGGATAAAAGTATATGTTGAACTTTTGTTTCAGATACATAAAAACATTTGTAATCTTGTATAACTTGTCACTTCTGTCAGGCCTGGTTTCGTCAGAGAAGTGCTTTCACTGAAGGCCGGGGTACAATTAGCCTATCTGTGGACCAGTATGAGTTTATATTATGCTTATAGATATGAGGCATAAGCATTATTGATGCAAAAAGCAAATACATTTCTGCAACAGTTGCCTCTTTCCACCAGTGTAGTCTTGACTGTGGTGATATGATCGTATTTGCCATGGTGTACTCAAAATACAGTGGACCCCCGCATAACGATGGCATCACATAGCGATTAATCCGCATACCGCTTGCTTTAATCGCAAAAATTTTGCCGCGCATACCGATTAAAAACCCGCTCACCGATTTTCGTCCAAGACGCGTCCAATGTGCGCCCTCAGCCAGCCTCACATGTGCCGCCCGTGCCATTGTTTACCAGCCAGCCTCTGCGGTAACATCCAAGCATACAATCGGAATATTTCGTATTATTACAGTGTTTTCGAAGCTGTTTCTGGAAAATAAGTGACCATGGGCCCCAAGAAAGCTTCTAGTGCCAACCGTACACCAATAAGGGTGAGAATTCCAATAGAAATGAAGAAAGAGATCATTGATAAGTATGAAAGTGGAGTGCGTATCGCCGACCTGGTCAGGTTGTACAAGAAACCCCAATCAACCATCGCTACTATTGTGGGCACCAGAAAGGCAATCAAGGAAGCTGTTCTTGCCAAAGGTTTAACTGTGTTTTCGAAACAAAGATCGCAAGTGATGGAAGATGTTGAGAGACTCTTATTGGTGTGGATAAATGAAAAACAGCTAGCAGGAGATAGCGTCTCTCAAGCGATCATATGTGAAAAGGCTAGGAAGTTGCATGAGGATTTAATTAAAAAAATGTCTGCAACTAGTGATGATGTGAGTGAATTTAAGGCCAGCAAAGGTTGGTTTGAGAGATTTAAGAAGCGTAGTGGCATACATAGTGTGATAAGGCATGGTGAGGCTGCCAGTTCGGACCACAAAGCGGCTGAAAAATATGTGCAGGAATTCAAGGAGTACATAGACAGTGAAGGACTGAAACCTGAACAAGTGTTTAATTGTGATGAAACAGGCCTGTTTTGGAAGAAAATGCCAAGCAGGACCTACATTACTCAGGAGGAAAAGGCACTCCCAGGACATAAGCCTATGAAAGACAGGCTTACTTTGTTGATGTGTGCCAATGCTAGTGGTGATTGCAAAGTTAAGCCTTTATTAGTGTATCACTCTGAAACTCCCAGAGCGTTCAGGCAAAAGAATGTCCTCAAGGATAATTTGTGTGTGCTGTGTAGGGCAAACAGTAAGGCATGGGTCACTAGGGACTTTTTCTATAACTGGTTACACCATGCATTTGCCCCCAATGTGAAAGATTACCTAACTGAAAAGAAATTAGAACTTAAGTGCCTCCTGGTGTTAGACAATGCCCCTGGTCATCCTACAGACGTGGCAGAGCGACTTTATGGGGACATGAGCTTCAATTAAGGTGAAGTTTTTGCCTCCTAATACCACTCCTCTCCTGCAGCCCATGGACCAGCAGGTTATTGCAAACTTCAAAAAACTGTACACAAAAGCTCTGTTTGAAAGGTGCTTTGTAGTGACCTCAGAAACTCAACTGACTCTAAGAGAGTTTTGGAGAGAGCACTTTAATATCCTCAATTGTGTAAACCTTATAGGTAAGGCTTGGGAGGGAGTGACTAAGAAGACCTTGAACTCTGCTTGGAAGAAACTGTGGCCAGAATGTGTAGACAAAAGGGATTTTGAAGGGTTTGAGGCTAACCCTGAGAGGATTATGCCACTTGAGGAATCCATTGTGGCATTGGGAAAGTCCTTGGGGTTGGAGGTTAGTGGGGAGGATGTGGAAAGAGTTGGTGGAGGAGGACAATGAAGAACTAACCACTGATGAGCTGATAGATCAACTTCAAGAGCAAGAGGCCAGACCTGAGGAAACTGGTTCAGAGGAGGGGAGAGAGAAATTGAAGAAGTTGCCTACTACAAAGATTAAAGAAATCTGTGCAAAGTAGCTTGAAGTGCAAACCTTCATGGATGAAAATCACCCTCACACAGCTATTGCAAGCCGTGTTGGCAACCTGTACACTGACAATGTTGTGAAACACTTTAGGGAAGTCATAAAGGAACGAGAGGTACAGGCCACTATGGACAGATATGTTGTGCGAAAGAAGTCCAGTGACTCTGAAGCTGGTCCTAGTGGCATTAAAAGAAGAAGGGAAGTAACCCCAGAAAAGGACTTGACACCTCAAGTCTTAATGGAAGGGGATTCCCCTTCTAAACACTAACACTATCTCTCCCCTCCTCCCATCCCATCAATCATCACCAGATCTTCAATAAAAGTAAGTGTCATGTAAGTGTGCATGCCTTTTTCAGTTTGTGTGTATTAAAATTAACATTTCATGTGGTAAAAAAATTTTTTTTCATACTTTTGGGTGTCTTGCACGGATTAATTTTATTTCCATTATTTCTTATGGGGAAAATTCATTCACATACCGATTATTTCGCATAACAATTACCCCTCTTGCACGGATTAAAATCGTTATGCGGGGGTCCACTGTACTTGTTACTTTCCCAGACAATAGTTTCCATCAAGGGCTGGTCAAAGAATACTTCAAAGAATTCCAGTTCATTTGCAGTGGTTCCAAGGGAACAAGTTGGTAGAATTCCACTTTGAGAGTCATCAAAGTGGTGGGGCTTGGGAACAAAATTGGGAATTTGCTGCCAATCCCAGATATGGTTTGCTGGTGGATACTGAATATCATAAGCTGGTTGTGCTGGTATTTGTGGTTGTGGTGGGTTGGTGGCTGACGCTCCGCTTTGTCCTTGAGCTGAGGAGTCAGCGGCCTGGGTCCCAGCCTGGGCTGGTGAGTCTTGCATGGCCGTGGCACTACCATCAACACTACCACCACCAACTGATGCCTGTGGTCTATCCATGCCAAGTGTAGCCACATCATCCTCACTTTCACTGTCTATTCCTGGTGTAGGGCCACGGGATGTACACCGGGATGTACTCCAGGATGTACTCCATCCTCTGGGCAGTGCATAGGGAACACTACCCGAGCACATGCGGCGGCGTATATACCAACACTTCACTGGTGAATATGTTTCCTCACTATCACTGTTCGAATGATCGTCAAGAACAATAAAATCACAATCCACGTCACTATCATCATTACTGAAGTCAGAGGCCTGGCCACGCGGAAATATTAGTTTTCTCTTGCGACGAGGTACAACTGAACGTGACTGAGACGTGCCCACACCAGAGGTAGAAGGTTGAGGATCGTCAGGATTTTCTGCACTATTATCGATATCCTGGTCATTCCTTTCGGTCACTAACTGATCAAAGCCACAGAATTCATCTTCATTTCCATTTCCATCAGAGTCAGAACTATCAGATAGGAAAAGGAGAGTCCCAAGTTTCCTTGGAGTGAGAGCTGCCTTGTGATGAGGCATGGTGAACAAAGGTAACTGAGCCGGCGTTCCCCACAATGCTATGCGGGCGCCTAGAATTTTTCTTCACGGCGCACACCCACCACGCAGATCCATTCTCTCGCATGTAGGCCTACCAGCCTTCTCGCGCTAAATTTGATGCCGCTAGAATTTTGGCGTAGATCTACGATTTGGACCCTCAACGTATAACCGTAGATCTATGGCACAGACCCTCAAGGGTTAGGAAAAGGGGATGTAAACTAGAGAGAAAGGTGCTCTCTATACAGGTGAAGGCAAAGAATAACAGAGCGTCTAAGAGAGACCAATATATCTGTAATACTTAGTTAGACACTGGTCAGAGAAATAGCAAACATCAAACTAAAGTTTAAGGAATCTTACAGGAGCCAAGATAGGCGGGAAAAACTAAAAGCCATAAATAAAATTGAAAGAAACCCAAAATATTTCTTTTCTTATGCCAAATCAAAGTCGAGAACAACATCCAGTATTGGGCCCTTACTTAAACGAAATGGGCCCTACACAGATGACACCAAGGAAATGAGTAAGCTACTCAAGTCTCAATATGACTCGGTTTTTAGCAAGCCACTAACCAGACTGAGAGTCAATTACCTATGAGACAGAATTTGGTAGACTTAAACCTATCTGATATTATCCTGATGCCAAATGACTTCACAAAGGTGATAAATAACATGCCCATGTACTCTGCCCCAGGCCTAAACTCGTGGAACTCCGTGTTCATCAAGAACTGCAAGAAGCTCCTATCATGTGCTTTTAATATCCTATGGAGAGGGAGCATGGACACAGGTCATCCTAAAGCTGCTTAAAACAACAGACATAGCCCCACTCCATAAGGGGGGGGGGGCAGTAGAGCAACAGCAATGAACTACAGATCTATAGCGCTAAAGTCCCATATCATAAAAAATCTTTGAAATGGTTCCAAGAGGCAAGATCGCCACTCATCTAGATACCCATCAGTTACACAACCCAGGGCAACATAGGTTTAGAGCAGGTCACTTCTGTCTGTCCCACTACTGGACCACTACGACAAGGTCCTGGATGTTCTAGAAAACAAACAGAATGCAGATGTAATATGTACAGACTTTGCATAAGCCTTTGACAAGTGTGACCATGGTGTAATAGTGTACAAAATATGTGATAAAGGAATAACAGGAAAAGTTGGTAGAAGGATCTATAATTTCCTAGCAAATAGAACACAAAGAGTAGTAGAAAAAGAGTACAGTCTGAGGCAGCTACGGTGAAAAGCTCTGTTCCACAAGGCACAGTACTCATTCCCATTCTGTTCATCTTTATATCTGACACAGACAGGGATGTAAGCCACAGCACCGTGTCTTCCTCTGCAGATGACACCCAAATCTGCATGACAGTGTCCTCCATTGAAGACACCGCAAGACTTCAGGCGGACACCAACCAAATCGTTAAATGGGCCACAGAAAACAATATGAAGTTCAATGATGAGAAATTTCAATTACTCCGATATGAAAAACGTGAGGAAATTAAAACTATGTCAGATTATAAAACAAATTCCAACCACACAGAGTGAAAAATTAATCTAAAAGACCTGGGAGTGATCATGTCAGAGGATCTCGCCTTCAAAGACCATAACAGTGTATCAATCACATCTGCTAGAAAAATGACAGGATGGATAATGAGAACCTTCAAGACTAGGAATGCCAAGCCCATGATGACACTCTTCAGGTCACTTGGTCTATCTAGGCTGGAATATTGCTGCACACTAACCACCTTTCAAGGCAGGTGAAATTGCTGACTTAGAAAATGTACAGGGAACCCTCACGGCACACACAACTGTGATAAAACACCTCAATTACTGGAAACGCTTGAAGTTGCTGAACCTATACTTCTAGAATGCAGGCAGGAGAGATACTTAATTGTAAACACTTGGAAAATCCTAGTGGGATTAGTACGAAACTTGCACACGAAAATCACTCCCTATGAAAGCAAAAGACTCGGCAGATGATGCAACATCCCCGCAATGAAAAGCAGGGGTGCCACTAGCATGATAAGAGACAACACAATAAGTGTCAGGGGCCCAAGGCTGTTCAACTGCCTTCCAGCATACATAAGGAGGATTACCAATAGACCTCTGGCTGTCTTCGAGAACGCGCTGGACAGGCACCAAAAGTCAGTACCTGACCAGCCGGGCTATGGTTTCGTACGTAGGGTTGTGTGCAACCAACAGTAACAGCCTGGTTCATGAGGCCTGTCACAGACCGGGCTGCGGAGCGTTGACCCCCCGAAATCGTCTCCAATTGGGTAAATTTCTTATGTCTGGTATAAAATAAACAATTTTAAACTTGTAGTATTTAATTAATAACTCTGAATAAATTTTCAACAATTTGTCTATCCAATATATCATACAGAGAAATAATCTTTGAATTGTAAATATAATTATATATAATTTATCACTCAATGATTTACATGAAAATGTGACTGTACACCTATTTAAAGCCAGACTATATACACATAATATGAACAAGCATTGTATAACTTACAGTATAATACAGGACAAGTGCCTTTGTTTTCTTTCAAGCTGCAAATGATTAGGCACTTACAGCATACCACTTCTTTTTATATAACATTAAGTCTCAAAGTTTCTTTTGTAGTCACAGAGTTACTGATTAACTGCAGGCACTACAGGCCTGGTCTGGGACTGGGCCAGGGGTAATGACCTTCAGAATAAACAACAGATAAACACAAAACTGATCATACCAACCACTGTCTATAACTATTATCTGGCTATCCAATAAATGTTTGTGCCAACCACAATAATTGACAAATATTTATGGTAATTTTCTTCAGATAAAAAGTGATGTACTAATACATTAGTTTATTAAAAATGGACAATATTATGGTAATCAGACCTTTGATTTTGAAAAATACTATCTTATTAAAAATATTACAGATTATTATACCCTTCATTTATTTTCACTATAAGCAGGTCCTATAGTGATTCACTCTCATAGTGACATTTTGATATAATGTTTTATACTGGTATGAAAAACTTTGCTAAGCCACCACAAACATGCTACTGGTTGTCAGTGGAATTGTAATACACTTTC
>NW_026473987.1:0-11060 GCF_026875155.1 Cherax quadricarinatus
TTATTTATTTAAAAATTTTTTTTTTATATAATATAATATATATTTTTTTTTTTTATTAATAATTATATTAATATTTTCGGGTAAAACCTTGGTAATAAATACCGAAAAGTTGGTTTAGAAAACACGTAAGCAAACACATAACAATTTTTTAAAAAACGTTTCGGTCCGGGACCTTATCACTTTAACATACAGAGTAAAAACTTAATAATAGGGGGAAAGGTGAGATGTGACACACGTGACGAGGGAATGCATAAGAACATAAGAAGGGGGAAACACTGTAGAAGCCTACGGGCTCATGCAGGCAGGTCTTATAAAAAACAACCTCTCCCTATGTGAAGGGGTAGACGATGAAATCATTAACCCTGTGTTTGGGTTTCTGTTTAAGTATCATGTTCCAAGTTTTAAAATTTTTGTAGTTTCCATGTTGCTTCATTGCAGTGACAGGATTAGTGAGGCTTCTAGGCACCGTCCGTCTGAGGTTGGTTCGGTGAGAACGATTGTGCCTTTTTCCATTCAAAAATCCCCCGTGGACCCTCTGGGGGGACAAGGCGTACCTTACATCGTCTCTGTTAGACATTTCGAGCTCTTTCGGGGGACTGCAAATCTCTCCCTTTTTCCCCTACAATTTCTTGGGACAAACCCACAGGGATGTTAGACGCCTGCTGTAGAATTAAGTTGGGGTGGTTTCTAGGGGGTTTTTTTGGATAGATGATGTGTTTAGGTGGAAAAAATTGATGTTTACTATACAAGGCCGCGAGTATTCGGGCAACACCCACAGGGGGTATTAAATGTTTAGGGGCGTTCCATGGGGTTTTTTTGAGGTAGCTTGTGCCTTGAAAACCACGACCCCCTTTACCTCTTTTAATTTATCAATCAGGGAAATTTGGTTAATTTCAACTTCTTCAAAATCAGGACAAATGTTCAAACAAGCTTTGGGGTGGGAATGACCCCGCTCATGCTGTGCTTGCCACCTCTTCATGGAAAACCGAGACAGAGAAATTTGCACCCCATTCCCAACACCGTTACCGGCTAAAAACGTTTAGATATATTGGTTTTTTACCCAGAGTCTCAATACCAGGCCCCCTCAACAAGATCAAAGCAGTTGAACCCATAAACAGTTTACACTTGAAATCGAAAATGATGGCAAACTTCCTTCCTCGACGTTCTACTGTGGAGATCTCCCGACAGTGACAAACTTCTCTTCATAGTGTATAGAAAACCTACCAACAAGGATGATCTTATACACTTTTATTCACATCAAGACACCCGCACTAAGAGAGGAGTCCTCATTGGCTTCTTCTTGAGAGCTCTTCGCATCTCCAGTCCTTGTTTTCTAGAAGAAGAATGCACTTACATAACACAAGCCTTTACACGTCTTCAGTTCCCATCTTTCTTCATCCGAGATTGCAGACTCAAGGCACAAGCTATCCTCAACAAACCGCCCATGGAACAGCCCCCTAAACAGTTCATAGTACTCCCATGTGGCGATGTTGCCACGAATACTCGCCGGGCACTTGCTATGAGTAACAAACGTTTCCACCATAAACACATCATCTATCAAAGACCTCACTACGAAATGCAGCCCCACACCCCTAACTTCTACAGCAGGCGTCTACACTATCCCCTGTGGGTTCTGTCCCAAGAAATATGTAGGCGAGACAGACAGAGATCTTGCAGTCCGCCTGAATGAGCATCGAAATGCCTCTAACAGAGACGATGTAAGGTACGCCTGTGTCCTCCACAGAGACTCCACGGGGCATTTGATGAACTGGAATGAGGCACAACTCGTTCTCACCGAACCAGACCTCAGACGCCGACGGTGCCTAGAAGCCTCACTAATCGCCATCACCGACACTATAGAACGCAACACTGGAAACTACAAAATTTCAAAAACATTGGCATACATGATACTTAAGCAGCACCAACCCAACAACACAGGAGTCATCAATGAATTTCATCGTCTACCCGTCCTCATCATAGGTAGAGGTTGTTTTGATAAAGACCTGCCTTGCATGAGCCAGTAGGCCTTCTACAGTGTTCCTCCATTCTTATGTTCTTATGACATTCCTCAGGTCATGTGTGTCACATCTCACTCTCCGCCTATATATATATAATGTCTTTCTACCTCTGTATGTTAGAAGTGATCAAGGTCCCAGGACCGAAACGTTTTCTAATAAATATGTTATAGTGTTTGCTTACGTGTCTTTCTAAACCATATATAGCGCTAAACCCACAGAGGGATGCGAGGCAAGCAGAATGTATCCAAGGAAAAAATATAGTTTTCAATTCCTTGAATCAAGCAACCACCAGCATGAAGTCACCCAGCTTGAAGAGGATAAAGCAATATACACGGGGTGACTGTGTGTGCTGACGCACCATAAATACTCAAGAGAAACAGAAACAGCAGCAGGCGCACTATAGTTGTGACCATCTCAAATGATGCTACTGTTAAGTACTTTACTGGAATTTGAGTTTGTGCTAAATTTACTGGCTCGCTTGCTCTCCTCGCCCTCGTTCACTTCCCCTCCCACTCTTTCATCTCCTCGATGAACTCACACCTCCTAGTAGCGACCATGTAAGAGGCGGTGCCAGGAGCTTGGGCTCGACCCCTGCAACCTCAACTAGGTGAGTCACACAGTGTGAATCGAAACCCTGCAACCACATATGGGTAAGTGTGTGTGTGTGTGTTTGTGTGTGTGTGTGTTGTGTGTGTGTGTTTGTTGTAATAAATCATATAATAAAAATTAATATAATATATATATATATATATATAAAATATATATATATTATGATACACGACACACACACAACACACACATATGCACACACACATCACACACAAATGACCATTTTTAAATTAAGGCTGAAGATGGACTTTACACAAGGAAACTAAAAAATCTAAGGATCTGGAGAAAAGAATTTAAGGAGGTATTCTTTGGAAGAAATGGGGATGTACCTAACCCGAGTTAAAGTGGTAGTGTGAACCAGCGAGTGTTGGAGGCAACAACTAAACAGAAGAAGTGAGGACGAGTATAGTGAGAGTCAGATACCTCGAAAGAAAGGGACAACCTGTTTCTGTGGGTCCCGAGAGAGAGGAAAGCACTGTGCGAGAAATTAGCCACAATCTACAAATTACTCCACACAAGGGCACCTGCCTGAGGTGTGGAAGACAGCAAATCATCCCAATATAAGAAGGGGTCAGACGGTAGCGTTAGACTACAGGCAGGCTGGTTCACCAACATAGTTTTGTAAGGTTGCAGAATCATCAAAAGTGTAGATACCAAGAAAGAGCGATTCCATAAACCACAATGAAAGGTAATCCTGTCTCGCAAACCAACAGAATTCTAGAAAGTAACACGTGAGCAGTAAAGGGATAGGTATATTGCATATATTTTGGACTATATGACAGGATTTTGACAAAGTGCATACAAGAGACTGTGAAAAAGCTAGAGGAGAAAGCAAGGTAACCGGCCACTACAATGGGATCAAGGAATACTCAATAGAAGGAAACGACGTGTGATTGTCTGGCATAAATGTCAATATGCGCGTGACACGGGTTCCATAAGGATAATACTAAGAACCGGGTACTAATCGCGTGTACGTTAAATGACTGAAGCGAAAGATAGAGTTCAAGTTATCCCTGTTTGCAGATATAAAACCAATGAGATACAAATAGCCCGAGGACTAGGAAGATTACAAATGTACCTGGACAGACCTTGCAAAAAAGGGGTGTGGTCTGAACATTGGCTACTACTCTAAAATACGAGAGAATTGATAGGGTAAAAAGGATCATGTAGAGAAGACGGAAAAACAGGAATACAGCAAACTGAAAGTCGAAATAAAAATGAGTCATAATGTTCGGAAGTATTCTCAGCCTTAGTCAGGAATGGGGACGACCTGAACAGTGGTGTGGTAAGGTTTGATCGCGATATGCGGCAGAAAAGTAACATACGTTCTTGAAGGCCATAGCCAGGCGCAGCACCAAGGAAAATTACCCAAAAATTCATCAAATATCGCTGCTTCAAACAAGTCCTCCCTTCCCCACCACCTTTCCACCAAATAGCCACCCATAAGCACTAAAATCAGATATTCTGCGCCGCCACTGCCAGCAAAGAGGCGGCAGATCTGAGACTCGATCCATGTAACCACTTACACTTGAGAGCCGCGCGCGCGCGCGTCACACCTCACCGCCAACACATACGGGCTGCCATGAACTCTGTAGCAGCATTAATACTGTACAGCTCGGCTTACAGCATCTAACTGTAGCAAGCCAATCTACAGAAGCGCTAATTGACACTGTACAACTCAGCTCTACATAAGTACTAAGCTTCAACTATACAAACCACTACGGAACTAGCTAATCAACGTACAACACCCAGCTCTACACGTTAGCTAAAATTGACATCCTAGTTACCTTGCATACAAGACTAACAATAATACAGCCAGCTATCAGAACTAGCTATTATATGACAGTCCACTATGTAGCACTAATTACTATTAATCATCCACTCTGCCCCACTAGTCACTAACTGAATAAACCCAGCATTCTAGTTACTATAATAGACCACTCTGCAGACACAAGTTACTACAGTAACTACTGTAATAACATCTTCTGCAGAACTAGTTACTACTGATAACCAGCTCTGCACTAGTTACTACTAATAATAGACCACTCTGCAGCACACATTTCCCACTACAGATGCACTTAGCAACACATGTAACCTCTATAACCAGTTTCTACAAGCACTAACATAATATATGAATAATATATTAAATGAAGGTGTAGCATGTAGAGGCGATGAATCGAGAGGATGACAGTTTACTCAATGTTACCAAAGCGTGTTGCATCATTGGTCACTGACGTTGGCGGGGTCATCATCCCTCGGATAGCCCAGCAATATCTTGAATAACATGTGCAACACCTGGAATCTTAATGCAGCAAACTGCCACAACATCACTCTAGCATCTGGCAACTTGCAGTTCCTGCCACATTATGGAGCATTTGTTGCACTCGTTTTTACAGGAAGGAGCAATATTACACTCTAATTACTGAAATAAATATAAAAGGTCGAAAGGCTAAACCCATTAGGGTTATACATGTGGAAATGAGCAATCAAGTTTGATCAGAAAGGGGAGGACAGGCGTCCCACTTCCTCGGATCAAGACCCCAGCCCACTTCCATCGATCAAGACCCCTTTGGTCTAGCGTCAAGGCAGTCCTCACTTGACCATGCTTCAAATCTCCGCCATTCTTCATATACTTATACAGTGGACCCCCCGCATAAAAAAACGGACACCTGCATACGACAATCCCATACCGACGTTTGCTCGCTAAAATTTTGCCTCGCATAACCGCCCAAAAACCCCATCAGCGCCCTTCGTCCGAGAACGCTTCCCAAGAGTGGGCCTGACCACCTCAAATGTTCCCCGTGGCATTTTACCAGGCCAGCCTCCGCGTACATTCAAGCATACCATTCGGAATATTTCATATTAACAGTTTTTCCCGGTGCTGTTTCTGGAAAAGAAGTACTCATGGCCCCAAGAAAGCTCTAGTACCAACCCAACAGCAATACGGGTTAGAAATCCATAGAAATGAAGACAGAGATCATTGAAAATATGCAAGTGAGTGCGTATCAGCGACCTGTCAGTGTTACAAGAAACCCAAATCAACCAATCGCAACTATAGGGGCAACAGAAAGGCAATCAGGAAGCTTTCTGCCAAAAGGTTTAACTGTGTTTTCGAAACAAAGATCGCAAGTGATGGAAGAAGTTTGAGAGACTCTTATGGTGAGGGATAAATTTAAAAAACAGCTAGCAGGAGATAGCGTTCTCTCAAGCGATCATATTGAAAAGGCTAGTAAGTTGCATAGGATTTAATTAAAAAAAGGCCCGCAGCCTAGTTATGATGTGAGTGAATTTAAGCCAGCAAAGGTTGTTTGAGAGATTTAAAGACATAGTGGCATACATATGGAATCCGGCATGGTGAGGCTGCCAGTACGGACCACAAAGCGGCAGAAAAATAGGTGCAGAATTCCAAGGAGTACAATAGAAACTGAAGGACTGAAACCTAGAACCAGTTTTAATGAATGATACAGGCCTGTTCTGGAAGAACATGCCAAGCAGGACCTACATTACTCAGGAGGAAAAGGCACTCCACCAGGACATGAAGCCTATGAAAACAAAGCGTACTTTGTTGATGTGTGCCATGCTACTGGTGATTGCAAGTTAAGCCTTTATAAGTGTATTACCCTCTTGACACTCCCAAGCGTTCCAGGCCAAAGAATGCCTCAAGGATAATTGGTGTGTGCTGTGAGATCAAACAGTAAGGCATGGTCACTAGTGACTTTTTCTATAACTGGTTACAACCATGCATTAGCCCCCAATGTCAAATATTACCTAACTGAAAAGAAATTAGAACTTAAGTGCCTCCTGGTGTTAGACAATGCCCCTGGTCATCCTAACAGACGTGCAAGAAGCGACTTTCTGGGGACACTGATCTCATTAAGGAAGTTTTTGCCTCCTAATACCACTCCTCTCCTCAGCCCATGACCAGCAGGTCATTTCCCAACTTCAAGAAACGTACACAAAAGCTAGTTTTCAAAAGTGCTTTGAAGTGACCAAGACACTCGATTGACTCAAAAAAGAGTTTTTGGAAGGACATTTAATACCTCAATTGTGAAAACCTTTAAAAGGGAAAGGCTTGGGGGGGAGTGACTAAGAGAACCTAAAACTCTGCTTGGAAAAAACGGGCCAGAATGGTAGACAAAAGGGATTTTGAAGGGTTTGGGGGCAAACCCTAGAGATATACCATTGAAAATCAATTGGGGGCTTTGGGGGAACCCCTTGGGGGGGAGGTTAGTGGGGATGATGGGAAGAGTTGGTGGAGGGGACAATGAAGAACTAACCACTGATAGCAAAAGATAACTTCAAACAAGAGGCCGACCGGGGGAAACTGTTCAAAGGGGGGAAGAGAAATTTAAGGAATTGCTATTTAAAAAATTTAAAGGGAAAGTGTGCAAAATGGTTTTGAAGTGCAAACCTTTTTTTGATGAAAATCACCCCCACACATTGCAAGCCGGCGGGGTGACTGTACAATACAATTGTAACCATTTTAGACAAATCAAAAGGAACGAAGGACACCCTAGGACAATAGTTGTGCGAAAAAAAGAAGTCCATGATCTAAAGCGGCCCTAGTGGCATTAAAAAAAAAGGGGAAGTAACCCCAAAAAGGGACTTGCCACCTCAGCTTAATGGAAGGTTTCCCCTTCTAAACCTAACACTCTCTCTCCCCCCCCCTCCCACCCCAATCAAAAACCCAGTTTTCAAAAAAAGTAAGTTCATTAATTGTGCTGCCTTTTTCTTTTTGTGTGTACAAAAATTTAAAAATTTTTTTTTTTGTGGAAAAAAAAATTTTTTTTTTCATATTTTTGGGGTGTCTTGCCGGTTTAATTTTTTTACCATTATTTCTTAGGGGAAAACATTCACAAACCGAACATTTCGCAAACAGCCACCCCCCTTGCACGGTTTAAGGGGCCTAGGGCGGGGTCCACTGTATAAGGAATTATATTGAGGAAATTACCTCAAAGGGTTACAGGGAATTTCCTGAATTTTTACGTGCAAGAAACTGGGGGAAAAAATGGGGTTTGTCCATAGGTCGCCCAACTGACTTTCCCCCGATGCTCACTTCCCCACTCCACAAAAGCTAGACCTACTTAAATTAAAAATTACAATATTAAAACCATTCTTGTAAACTAAAATTGTTGAAATGTGAAATAATGGATAAAAACCGCAAAAAAGGGAAAAATAAAAACATATGCACTTAAAGTATCCTTTTTTGACAACGTTTCGCCCCCACAGTTGGGCAAAACGTGTCTTGAAAAAAACCTGAAAAAACCCCCTGTGGGGCGAAAGTTGTCAAAAAAAGGATCACATTTAAAATGCATAGTGTTTATTTTCCAGTGATGAAAATGATAAATTTTTCTGGGGACACAAAGAAATTCATATTAAATACTTACCATTTAATTTCGTAGAGGATCACACCACAAACCACCTGACACCTAGACACTACACGGCCAGCTAGAGATCTAAAGCAAGGGCAATGGACACTTCCCTGCAATGTGGCCCATCCCCTTATCTTTTCCATCCACATGTAATTCTTAGGCCCACAAATTTTTCCCGTCCCAATTTTTTCAGCAGGCCCATTAACAAAGGGTTCCAATTTCAAATTCAACCCAAAACCCCCAAAATTTGGGTTGTTTTGATGCCAAAAAATTATCAAATTTCTCACACCCGTTCACAAAAAACAAAAAGGCATCCCCCCCCCCCCGCGTCCTTGCAGCGTCTACAAACCCCCCCACCGAAAATTTTTTTGAAAAGAAATCAGCATCACATTTTATTACACAATTTTTGATTATCAAATTTGCACAACGAATTTTTGGGAAAAATTTAAAAAATTTTTCCACAATAAAACCTAATTTTTAAAAGGACCAAATTATGAAGAAAAAAATATGAAAACACTGGGATAAAACAGTGGGATCATTAATCAAACTGCCCATAGTATCACGGGTGACTTCAAAAACAGACCAAAAAATGGAAAGGGTTAAACCCTTTAGTACCTTGACTCGCTGCATGCAGACAGCAATGTTACTTTCTGCAGAAAACTGGCCTATTGGATGGGGGAGCTTGTAGTTCAGCCTATCTCTGGGAGGGGAAAAACCTTTATAAACCACAGGCTTCCAATCCCCAAAACAGATTTACCATGCCACATTAAGTGGAACACAAACCAAAGAATTAATGTGCTGCATACTGTATATTATGCAGACTTACATCATTCTTAGTTCAGCTGTACCGGTATTTACCGGAATTGTAGTACAGTGCACAAACTTATAAAATAAACTTACGTAATTCTAACTTGAACCTTTTGAGGGTCGAGATCCTCGATTTAACTCACTCTCAGGGTCGAAAAAATTTTCAGAAACAAAAATTATTTTTTTTCTTATGAAATGATAGAGAATCTTTTCCTGATGGTAATGACACCAAAAGTACGAAATTTGATGGAAAACTTATGAAATTACACTCTCGCAAATTTAGCGATTTTGGCAAATTTAGGCATCGGCGTTTTCGCCCACTTTGAGCTCTATTTTCGGCCATGCCACTGTTCCAGTTGACTAAAATCTCAACTATTTCGCTAGAACTCAGTTTGTTCTATCGACTGAGTACAAGAAACCGCCCATGTACCAATTTCAACAAACTTAATAAAGTGGTCAGAAATTGGCAATTTGGCAACTTCAACCAAATTTCAAAAGATGCCAATTTCAAAACAGGGTCAGAACAAACAAGACAGACATTTCTGGCAATAAAATAAACATTTTCTCTGTTCATTAGTCACATCTCCAGGCCCCTCTTATATTATTCTTGCTTTCCATTTTGAATTTTTCTCTAAAAAAATAAAGATTTACTGTTATGCAGATTACAACGTTATTGTAAAAATGCTAGAAATAACATTAGAGCACTGTGAAAGAATAATAAACTCGCCAGCTGACATGTAATGTACCCGTGGCGTGATTTGTTTACTCTTGAACATCGGCAAAAATCAAAAATTTTTGCTAATTTGAGCTCAATTTCAAGGTACTTTTTATCATGAAACCAATCACAATCATCACTATTTCTGTAATATATCTTCCATTCTATCAAATGAGACCAAGAAAACGAGAATAAACCATAAATACCATATGAAAATACACTGCAAAGTCGCTCTTTCGAACCAAAAAGACGGTCGAGTTTTTTTTTCATTATGCACTGTGGCTGCAGGATTTTTTTAATACTGTGCACAGTGACCATGCAGACCCATTCTTCATATGTAGGCCTACCAGCTTTCTTCCACCAGAAATTGAAGGCGCTGGCTATCAAGCCGTACATATATTGGATCAACCCTGAAAGGGTTAATTATAAATGCTGAAATGTGTAACATTCACATTAGAAGTGCATTAGGTTAAACAGATGATAAAAATTAATAAATTTATTATTTTGTGGCCAATGATATTACACTAATTTTAGGGTAAGTTTGTGGTACTGACTCTGAATAAGTCATCAGTTTTTCTTGATTGGGTCTATTTTTGATAAATTTGGCATCCCATTGAAAAAATGTTAAATTATATTGATCAGGAGAGGCTAACTTACAAATTGCATAGATATTATTTTATTAGATCACGCAAGTCAAATCGTGTAATACACAGCAGAAGTTCATTCTATATAACAGATTAACATAGTATGATAGTTCAGATACCACTAATTACTGCATATGACAATGTTGTTTGCACGATTTTCTTCTATGCTGGTCATCAGCACAGTCCCATTGGAGCTCCAGCAATAATCTGCCATCATGTATGTGTCCCCCGCTGCCTTCATACCTTTCCTCCATCACCTTTTTATCTTGATGGAACCTCTCCTCTTGCTCCTCACTGACTTTACCAAGATTGTGGAAATCTGTCTAGGTGGTTATGGAGAAAGTGTACCTTAATGCTCATATTAGTACCTAAATTCTTAAAGCTTGTCAAATGCTTTGCACCAGTTCTTCATAATTGTCCTGCTTTGTGATTACCCAAGAAGTTCTTGACAACCGCACATAACTGCACCATGCAGAAGCTTAACACCATTCATACATTTTGTAAAATTAGAATCCTTGATAAGCTTTCGAATCTGAGGACCATCAAAGATTCTAGTTTCAGTTTTTCCATACTTTGTCCAGGAAACGATCTACAAATGTATTTGAAGCAATTGCCATCTTTGTCCAAGGTCTTAACAAGCTGATTCATTAGCCCTAACCGAATGTGGAGAGGTGGCAGAATAATGTTATCCCTGTCAACCAATGGCTTGATAATGATGTTTGCTAGACCTACAGTCATGTTTTCTCTTGAAGGCCATGTCACTTTTAACCAATGATCTGCCTATGCCCTACTGTCCCACAACAGATGAAGCTTATGTTCAACAAGGGTACTTTGTATATCCACTCTGTTGCCCAAGCAAGAAGGTTACCATCTTCAGATTAAAAACAAAATATTT
>NW_026473988.1:0-10981 GCF_026875155.1 Cherax quadricarinatus
GAAGGGGGTAAAAAATAGTTTGGGAAGCGATGTAGTGGGGGACCCATACATGCTTAAGCAGAGGTACATAAAGCTCATGGTTCAGGGAAGGGGCCTAGTAGAGACCATGAAGAGGGGGCCGGGAGTTGGACTCGCCCTGAACCTCAACTGGGGCGGAACTAGGTAGTACACACACAACATGACAAGTTCATGGGGGAGATTAAATCAACACGGACAGACAGGTTCGAAGGCCCGGGGACAGGGGATGTGTGGTCAAAACTGGCTCCTAGAATTTAACCCTGCCAAGTCACGAAGATCGGAGGAGGGCAAAGAAGACCGCAGACAGAGTATAGGCTAGGAGGCCAAAGGCTGCAAACCTCACTCAAGGAGAAAAACCTAGGAGTGAGCATAATACCGAGCACATCCCCAGAAGCACACATTAACCAGATAACTGCTGCGGCATATGGGCGCTTGGAAAACCTGAGAATAGCGTTCTGGTACCTCAGTAAGGAATCGTTTAAGACTTTATACAGTGTGTTCGTCAGGCCTATACTGGAGTACGCAGCACCAGTTTGGAACCCACACCTGGTCAAACACGTCAAGAAATTAGAGAAAAGTGCAAAGGTTTGCAACAAGGTAGTTCCAGAGCTAAGGGGAATGTCCTATGAAGAAAGGTTAAGGGAAATCAGTCTGACAACACTGGAGGACAGGAGGGTCAGGGAGACATGATAATGACATACAAAATACTGTGTGGAATAGCCCAAGGGGGACAGAGACAGGTTGTTCCAGAGATGGGACACAGAAACAATGGGTCACAATTGAAAGCGGAAGATCGGATGAGTCAAAGGGTGTTAGGAAGTATTTCTTCAGTCATAGAGTAGTTAGGAAGAGGAATAAGTCTGGCAAGCGATATGTGGGGGCCCAGGAACTATACATAGTTGTAAGACGAGGTATGATAAAGCTCATGGAGCAGGGGGAAGAGAGGACCTAGTACGGTCGGTGAAGAGGCGGGGCCAGGGGCTGAGTCTCGACCCTGCAACCACAATTAGGTGAGTACACACACACACAAAACGAAGGGTAACAGAAAAAAGAAAGACGGGATCAGCCATTGGTTCACCAAAGGTGTACAGAGGCTTCCAGGGAGAAGGCTTACAGCTTTTCATCTCAACCCCTGCATGCATCAGCCTTTCTAGAGATTTAACAATGCAAGGAATTTATAAGAGCAGGCGAATATTACACAAACACTGATCTCTGGTGAAGGAGACTCGAAACCCACGAACCTTGGAACAAGGTACGCAGTGCTTTACCTTTTTCACCTCACTGAACCAATACCTTGGGGCCCAGCTTGCGCTAGACGTTGATCCAAGGCAGCCAGCTTTCAGGGAGAAGGCTTACAGCTTTTCATCTCATCCCCTGCATTGGGATCTGCCTTACTCGAGATTTTAACAATGCAAGGAAATTTGCAAGAGCAGGCGAAATATACACAAACACTGATCTCTGGCCGAAGGAACTCGAACCTACGAACCTTGGAACAAGGTACGCAGTGCTTTAACATTCTCACCACACTGGGGGTAGATAAAAAGCTGAAACCCTTTTCCCCCTAAAAGTTTCTGCCTTGGATCAAACAGCGCAAGCTGGCCCCCAAGGTATTGGCCCGTGTGTGAGAATGGAAAGCTTGGGTTTCTTGTTCCATTTTTCGTAGTTTCGGTCCCCTTCACCAGAGATCATTATAATTATATTTATATATATATATATAAATATATAAAATTATATATATATTATAATAATATAATTTCTTTCAACACCCCGGCCGTATCCACCGAGGCTTGGTGCCCAAAGGAAAAAAAACGAAAGTTTCTCTTTTTTTTAGAATGTAACAGAAAAAGGGGGTTACTACCCCCTTGCTCCGGTTTTTTAGTCCCCTCTTCAACACCGGTTTACGGGGGGAAGATTCTGTTCCATTTCCCCAGGAGATAAGAGGAAAAAAACAAGAACAAGAACTAGAAAAAAAAATAGAAAAAAACCCCAGAGGGTGTGTATTTATTCTTGTCATTAGTTAGTGTGACCTAAGTGTAAGTAGAAGTAGCAAATTCCCCTAAAATTTGCATTTTAGGGGCAAAAAAAAGGACACCAGCAATCCTCCATCATGTAAAACAATTACGGCTGTCGTTTTACACTCACTTGGCAGGACGGTGACCCCCCTGGGCGGTTGCTGTTACCACCACCTACAATATATATATAAATATATAAAAAATTATATATTATATATTATATATTATATATTTAAAATTATATAAATTATATAATTTTTAACACACATATAAGGAAAAATGCAAAAAAAAAATACTGCATGGGGAAACAAATAAAATTTCACAAATTTTTTAAAAAGGAACCAGCCACAAACTGACCCCCCCTTAAGATGTGGAGCCCTGGAGTCAAACACCCAGGTTAAGAACCTGCAAACAGGCCGATAGGTCCTAGGATGTGACTTCAAAGGTCGATGACAAAAAAAAAATAAAAAAGCGGCGGAAAGAAGGAAAAAATTTACCCAAAATCCAACTGGGAAATACACATTCACAAAACCTCAATTTATCCACGGGACTAACTGCACCTGAAACAAAAAAAGTGCTTGTATGTTGCTCCTTTAGCTAAGGACACATAAATGAAGTTAAAAAAATTGTCAAACCCCGTAACATGTTTTAAAATTCAAGCGTATTTTTTTCCACTAACTGCACCATGCTAAGTAGCAGGTTGTTTGTTGCTAAAATTTAGGAAAATTTAAATAAACCCAAAGGTTGGGAATCTTACGTAGTAGATAGTTCCAGAGAGACTTACGTAAACGGTTAGAAAATGAACTGTATCAAAGGATGGTCCCTTTTTGTGAGTTTCGAGATTTTTTTCCATTTTGGAGCCTGGCGGGGGCCAGGTTTCGGAAAATTGCCTGGTCAACTATGCTTTTTTTGTGGAGCCCGCTCTAAAAAACTAGAAATACCAGTCGACAAAGTTACAGGGGATTTTGAAACTAGTACCCTAAGTAAAACTGATAGATAATAACAGAGACGAGGCATTCACAATGCCAGCACTTCAGGGGGGGAATACAAAGGGGAAAAGGGAATGGGGGGAAGAAAATGGAAAAGATATTGGAGAAGGGAGGGGGGGGGAGGGAGGGGGAAAAGAAAGAATGGGGTTAAAAATGGGGGGGAAAAGGGGGGGAAAGGGGAGAGGGGGGTGGGGTAAGAAACGGAGGGGGATAGGGGGGGGGGGAAAAGAGTAGGAGAAGGGGTGGAGGGAAGGGAACAAAACAAGGCCAATTAGCAAAATAAAGACGTTAATGGGAGCCAATATGAGAGGCGTGGGGAGGGCACCGAAATGTATTTAATCATAAAAGGAGTCAGGAAAACATTAAGAGAGAAAGCGGGAAAACTAAAGGGGGGAAAGAAGAGAGAAGAGAGGGGCCCCATCCTGGATAGATCGTCATTTCAGCAGAGCCTTCAAATGGGAGGGATGTGGGTGGCCCTTACTGTTATTAAAAGGGCCCAAATAGTCAAAGTACCACACTTGGACCCACTTCGGGCAGCGTGAAAAAAGCTTTTATGTCACAAGACGGGAAAAAAGCAGCAATTCACTCGGGCGTCCCCTTCTCCAGAACACATCCATCGAGATCTATACCCCAGGATGACCGAGTAAAAAAACCATTGTACCAAATAGTCAACGAGACAAGTCAGTTGATCAAATAAAAAGCGGGCCCCCAAGAGGCCCCAATTTCATCCTGTTCCCTACTTGTAGTCTCATAATAATAAAAATGCTTTAAAATGAGCGATAAGGTAAAGCTTTTAGCTTCCCAAAAAGTTAGGAACCCTTTAAAATTTAAAAAGCTTTCAAAAAAGCTGGGATCCAAAAACCTTTCAAACCCTTGAAAAAAGAGAGAAGAGGGAAGAGAGGGGAAAGAGGAGAGAGAGATAGAGAGAGAAAAGAGAGAGAGAGAGAGAGAGACAGAGAACAGACGGGAAGACAGAGAGACAGAGAGACAGAACGAGAGACAGAGAGCAGAGAGAGGAGAGAGAGAGAGGAGAGAAGAGAAGGAGAGAGAGAGAGGAGAGAGAGAAGGGGAGAGAGAGGAGAGAACAGACAGACAACAGAACAGAGACAGAGCAGAGACAGAGACAGGACAGAAAAGACAGCCGACCGACCTAAAGGGGGGTTAAAAAACAGAAGGGGAAAAATCGGAGGGGAAAATTTAGAAAAATAAAAAAAATCTCAAAACAAAAGAGAAAATGGCAAAAAATAAGTAAAGGGAACAAGAAAAAAGGAGAAGGACAGAAAACAAGTATTTGTACAGCAAAAAAAATTCCAGGGTCTAATTAAAAAGTGCCAAATACCAAGCGTTTTAATTAAAAATATACAAAAAACCTGACATTTAAAGGGAAAACATCCAAAAAAAGGTATTTAAATTTGGGAAAAACGTAGAAAAAGAATGAGAGAGACAGAGCTAAAGGGAGTCTAGAGACTTTTCGAAAGGGAACTTCAGAATCAGATCTTTTTGTTTGCCCCCTTAGAAGATCCGGCAGCATGTGGGAAAAAGGTTGAGAGAGGGGAAAAAAAAGAAACAATCAACGGAAGGGAAAAGGTACTAAGTGTACCTTTTTGGGACAAAAATAAAGTGGAACCGAGAAAGTAACTGTATGGAGCTTTTTAAACTCAACCCGGAGAACAACGAAGAGAACCCGCAGTGTACAAAATACTCGTTTGGAAAATGTTCATATTTTTTTCTTTTTTTCCCCCGATTAACACTTTACCTTTTTCTGCGTTTACCTGAAGACACTATGGTTCAGAATCTTTATGCTCTTTTTGTATCGCCACGAGGGATTGAAGTTTCGCAATACTCCATTTTTCACAAAAAAACTTCAATCAAATTGGGAAAACGCATTGAAGAAAAAAAAGAAAAATTTAGAGGACACAACAAGACCCTAAGTAAAATAAAAAATGACGAAGCTTGAGTAAAGGTCTTGTACAACTAACCAACCCTTATTAACAACTAGAAGCGTAAAAAATGAGCCTGAGGAGATTTTTCAGTATCCTAAATAAAACGGCTTTTTTCATGCAAGATCGAAAATGATTTTTTAGATGAATTTATATTTTATTCACGGACATCAAGATGATAAACAATGAGAGATTTTACAAAGAGAAAAAACTATTGAAGCAGTGCCGCACATGAAGACTACAGCACGCGCGCACGCACCGCACACACCGCACGCACGCACACACCGCACACACCACGCCACGCAACGCGACACACACGCACACACACACGACACGCACACGCACACCCCACGCACACACACACAACAAACACACAACACACACACACACACACACACAAATTTGGATCTTTAATTTTTAAAAGGGTTTTAAACCCGGGGAGGACGGGAAGGGTTTGGACATATGCAAAAAATCCGTTAGTGGTCATCAAATGATACGACCCGTGTCGGAAACGCTTTCCCCCTTTCCTGAGTGACCCTGACGAAAAACCCACACACACCCCCACACCACCCACACACACCCCCACCACAACACACAAGGTTCCAGGAAGGGACACAGAAACAAGGGGCCCCCCCCCAATTGGAAGTTTAAGACAGATGAGTCAAAGGGATTTAGAAAGTATTTCTTCAGTCATGAGTTGAGGAAGTGGAATGCCCAGAAAGTGCGTAAATGGAGGAGGCTAATATTTTAAGGAGGTTTATAAGCTCATGGACGGAGAAGGGACCAAAAGAACAGGAAAGGCGGGGCCAGGAGTAAAAACTCACCCCTGCAAAAACAAATAGGTAAGTAACACGTGTTACACAAGCTTTACACACAAAAAAGGGGAAGGTTTTAGCCAAGACCTAAACAGATGGGAAAAAATACACCCTAGGGCTTACTGTAGATGAAAACGTAAGTGTGGGAGTGGTTTAGGAAGGGGGAGTGTGTTGGGGGAGGAAGGTAAGAGGAGTCAGGGGGGAGAGAGGGGGGAAAAAAACCTGCCCCCCCACTTATAATTAACATAACATGAGGGGGGGGGGAGAAAGAAAGACACCCCGGCCATACAAAAAATAAGTGCGGTAATGTTTTTGTGTGTTTGTGGGAGGGGAGGGATGGGTGGGGGAAAAAGGGAAAAAGGAAAAAAAATTAAAGGGGAAAGGGGAAAAGAAAAATAAAGAAAGGGGGGAAGAAAAAAAAATGGAGCAGGAGAGGGGAAAACGAAAAACAAAAGGGGGAAAGGAAAATACAAGGGGGGCCCGCCCAAATTTTAAACCTCCCTAATCTTTCCCTAGTTTTCTCCCCCATGTTTTCCCCTTTTTCCTTGGGGCCCCATTTGTCCTCCCACTTAGCTGTCCTACTTTTTCCTTCCAATGCCTCCCGAAAAGTCTGATTTCCCCGGTTCAAAAGGTGACAGAGGTGAGGGCGTGGGAAAAAACTTCACAATGCTTAGCCTGGGGACAAACCTTCATAAGTTTTAAAAGGTACTAACACTTTATAATGCTCTTGCCTGTACAAAACCCCTTTATAATTCTAAATGGGCTAACACCCTTTTTTGCTCTAACATGGGACTAACACCCTTATAATGCTCACCCGGTTTTAAAACCCTTTATAATGTTAAAAATGGTCTAACACCTTCATAATGCTTACTGGTACTAAATTCTAAGCTCTAACTGGTACTAACACCTTCATAAATTTTAACATTGTACAACACCCTTTATAAAGCTCTAGCCGGTTAACACTTTTATAATCCTAAACTGGTCTAAACCTTTATAATGCCTAACTTGGTACAACACCTTCATAATCCCTAACCCCCCCGGGACTAACCCTTCATAAACTCAAAAAGGTACTAATCCTTTAATCCTTAACCCGGTACTAAAAACCTTTATAATCCCGCCTGGTACGGGGACTTCATAATGCTCTAGCTTTAAAACACCCCCCTTTAATCCTCTAGTTGGTATAACACCTTAAAAGCTCTAATGGACAACCCTTCAAATGCTCAACCCGGTACTCACCCCTCATAAACTTTAGTTGGTCAACACCTTAATAAGCCTTTAACCCGGGTTTAAACCCTTTATAACCCCTAACCTGGTATTACACCCCCAACCCTTTGCCGGTACTAACACCCCCCATAATCCCTTAGTCTGGTATAACACCTTAATAAGCTCTAAACCCGGTACTAAACCTTATTTTGCTCTAACCTGGTACTAAACCTTAATAATGCCTAACCCGGTATAACACCTTCATAAGATCTAACCTGGTATAACACCTTCATAATGCCTAACCCGGTACAACACCTTCATAAAGCTTAACCTGGGGCTAACACTTATAAAGCTTTTTCTGGTCTAACACCTTCTAATGTTTAACCCGGATGAAAAACTTCCAGCCCCCTCCCCGCAGAGCTTGACAGCTAGCCCGCATAACCTCCCTCACAGAGCTTACAGCTAGTGCAAACCCTTCCCCACGGTTTGACATGCCTGCATAACCCCTTCCCCCAAGCTTTCAAATATTTTGCATAACCCTTCCTCACAGAGCTTGACAAACTAGTCTGCATAACCTTCCCCACAGAGCTTACAACAGCCTACAAAACCTTCCCCACAGGCTTGACAATAGCCTACTAACCCCTTCCCCACAGCTGACAAAACCTTAAAAACCCTTTCCCCACGCTTGACAATAGCTGCATAACCCTTTCCTCACAGACTTGACAACTAGCCTATAACCCTTTCCCCACGAGCTTGAAACAGCCCGCATAACCCCTTTCCCCACAGAGCTGACAACTGCCTACTAACCCTTCCCCACAGAGTTTACAATAGCCATAACCCTCCCTCACGAGTTGACAACTAGCCTACATAACCCCCCTACAGAGCTTTACAACTAGCCTGCAAACCTTCCCACGAGCTTGACAACTACCACATAACCCCTTTCCCCCGAGCTTGACAACTAGCCTCTAAACCCTTTTTCCCCAGGCTTGCAACTAGCCTCATAAAACAGAGCTGACAACTGCCTCATAACCCTCCCCCACAGAGCTTGACAACTAGCCTGCATAACCCTTCCTCACAGGCTTTCAAATCCTACATAACCCTTTCCCCACAGAGCTTGACAAATACCGATAACCCTTCCTCACAGAGCTTTACAACTAGCTACTAACCCCCCCCACAGAGCTTGACAACTAGCCTGCCCAAAAAAATTGACCCCGTAAAATAACCAGCTTAAAACCGTATACTGTACTAAGTTTATATATAGGAAGATACTAAAAACAATAACGCTACATCCACCGTACGACAGTTGACATACACAGTAGTAGTACAGCAGCAGCATATCAGCATACCTCCGATATACCTGTAACAGACGTCGAGAGCGTTTTTCATTGGCCAATCATCCCCACCGGTCCACATAGTCATCACAGCCAGGTTAATCTGTGATATTACTGGAGGCGTATGTTTCCAGTCTCCTCCTGAAGGTTTCTGCATTTGTTGCGACAATATTTCTGATATCTGCTGGTAGCATATTGACGAGTCTTGGGTCCAGGAAGTTGATAACGTTCTCGCATTGTGCCTATCTTGCCCCTGCCTTTTTTTTTACTGGATTTTACACTAATATCTCTCGCTCAAGTATGATGTTATGGTACTGTATATATATTTTTAAATGCCCTTCCGTGTATACAGTATCACATATCTTTTCTTCGCTCCACAGAGTACAGGCCGAGTATATATACTGAGGCGTTAAAATGCTTTGATTCAAATGGGCAGTAAACGATGTGTGTACATTTTCCAGCTCTGATCTCTCTCCTGCCTTGCGAGGATCTGTGAGCACAGAGCATAATCTAGATATGAGAGCACAAATTTAAAAGTACTGTCACTTGCGTTATTCCCCTTGCTTTAACAAGTTCTCATTATCTACCATGTCGTCTTCTCTGGCCTTTGTTGCATTTGCTTGTGTTCTCTAATTGACATATCTAGCATTATTATGTCTAAGTCTTTTTCTTGTTCCTTATGGTTTGTGAGATGATCTTCATGCGTTCTGTAGTCTTTATTTTTTTAATTCATTCCTCCCATATCCAAGCAACTGAAATTTGTCACCAGTGAACATCATGTTATTTTAATTTGCCAAATGTTCGATCGTTGATCTCACTGTAATTTTTATATATCTTTTACTGGCGTATAAGTTTTGGCGGTATCGTCCGCTAAGAATGATACGAAGTTGTGACTAGTGTTTTCATTCGTGTTTCCTATGTTTGTAGTGCTGGGCTGGACAGGATGCAGCCAAGGGGACGGTGACCCCCCCCCCCGAAACCGTCTTAAGGCAAAATACTAATAGTCAAACCACTAACTTTGCACTCCCACACCACTACCACCACAGTCACCACCACTATTTGTTGCTGCTGCTGCTTGAACAATTACGGGCACGAGCCTTTCATTGTGGTCCTTGTCCCTTTCTGATTGATACTTGTCCATCCGTCCCTCCTGGTACACACTTCAGCCTCGCATTACAACACTGCACTAGCCAGGAAAAGAGAGCATGAAGAGGCAAGAGAAAAGAGGGTGAAAGAGGGATGAGAAAGCGATAAGAAAAGGGGTAAGAGAAGGAACGTGGAGAGAGAGAGAGAAAGGAATAAATGGGGAGAGAGAAGGAACAAAGATAAGAGTAAAAGCACCCTCCGCCTCTTTCCTGCACTCATCTGCATCATCCAGTTGCTTCCTCCCAACCTCCTCCTCCTCCTCCTCCACACTCCTCCCTAACTGCACCTCCTCTCCCCCCCATCGCACGCTGCCCCTCCTCTCCTGCCCTTTCCCCTCCCTCCCTCACAGAACGGAAGGAAGAGCAGGTGAAAGATCTAGAAATATTACCATCAGACAACCTAAGACAACACAACACAGTCGGGGAAGGAAAATGATCAAATCAATCGTAAAAAAAATTAAATCAAGAGAACTGTTATAATAAATTGGAAGCGCTAACCCCGCAAGTGAAAAAATGCTTGGCAAGTGGGAGGTAATCAGGTGTGATCGGAGGAAAGAGAGGATAGCTTCAATTCCTTGGAAACAACAGCCCTTCACCAAGCTCATGGGAAGAGGTAAGAGTCGTGATATTTACCTTGCAGAGGGGGAGGACGAAGAGGAGGAGAAACGAGGGAGGGAGAGAGAGAGAGCAACTGGGGGGGGGGAGGAATTATCCCTGTTAAAGTTGCACATTTAATACTCATGTTTCTCATGCACAAATACAAACACTCCCTCCCTGTAGGTTCCTGCAACTCTCACTGATTAATCAAGTAATTTTTCGTAGACATTTTTGCGTCATATTTCACTCCTAGGATATCCGTCTCATCCTTGTTTTATAACACTACCATTCATTCTTTCCACAGCTCCATTATTAACATAACGTTATCTAGAGACTATCATTTGTATTTTCTCAAAAGCAATTATAACTTGCTACAGCAACTCCCCAGACTGATATAATGTAGCTGCAAGTTGGTGATAATGTGCCTTAGAGCAGCTGGCATTTCCTCCCTTGCATAAGTAAATAGTATAGTATAGTCATGGGATTCTGGATAAGCAGGTCCCTCAATCTGCATTCTATAACAACGGAGCCAGCATGCTGCCTTGTGGAACACTGGCACTGAGGTGTATGTAGATTCTCTCCCATTCAGAACTATTCATTACCTTTCAGGTAATGACCAAGGTTGTAGTACAAAGCAAGAGCCTGTAAGTGCTTGCACTGTTACCAATGACCAGAGCTACTTCACAGCTGATCTTCTATTCAGAGTGGTGCCACATAGTTGTGAGGTTTAAACACATCACTTGCAACCAGACATATTTTTTGAAGCCATATTCATGGTCACAAAGAAGACAGTGATAATAAAAATACACTCATCTGTCGTTAGATAAATGTCTCTGTAGTTACTGATTATCATCCCACTCCCTCCCACGTTTATATAAAATATATATATATATTATATATTTATATATATATATATATATATATTTTAAAA